>CAAKHD010007288.1:8066-23450 GCA_901007705.1 Fistularia tabacaria
GGGCGCGGGGGGGGGCTGTACCGCTGGTAAAAGCCCTCTCTGTTCGGGGCCCGGGCCCCGGGCCAGCCAGCAGCAGAGACGTGTCAGACCGGGAGCCACTCTCAGAAACACAGCCCCGAATACTCCTGCAGGGTCTGGTGATTCCTGAATGACGGATGAGTCAAGTTGTAAATCAGAAAAAGCAAAGCCTCTCTTAAACTTGGCACCAGGACTTTGATCTCAGTCCTGGAGATAAAAGGTGGACTTTTACTCAGGAGTCATCATATAAAGTGGAGAAGAGGAGAAGAACGCTTCTGGCGCTACGGCGGAGGACAAAGGAGGCCATGACCATGTGGAAGACCGCAGCAGCCTTGCTGCTTGTACTACCTGCTGGTAAGAGGCAACGTGGACCTTCTCTGATGTTAGCCTTCAGGAGATCGCACAGGCAGACAACTGTTAGGACAAGCAAAAAGAAAAAAAAACATTTCAAATGTAATAAATCGAGCAGCGCTGTGTGCTGGTGGATTCTAATGTTTCTAATTCTAAGAACGTCATTAAAAAGGATCAGTTTTGCCAAACAAGTAGGGAGCAGCTGAAGCAGCTCGGCCCCATCGCACGTGAACTGTGGACTAGCAAAAAACAGAGTCCACGTCATTCAAAGATAGCACAATTAATATATGATGCAAGAAGTCCCATGGTGGCGCAGTTGTTAGCACTTTGGCCTCACAGTACAAAGGACCCTGCTTGGATTCCAACAAGGGGACCTTTCTGTGTGGAGTTTGCATGTTCTCCCTGTGTCTCCCCGTGTCTGCGTGGGGTTCCTCCCGTTTCCTCCCACAGTCCAAAAACAGGGAGCAGGTAAATTGGAAAAAATTGGGAAAATCGACCCGACTGAGTGAACGGTTGTCTATCTATATATGTGGCCCAGCCATTGACTGGCGATCAGTCCAAGGTGAACCCACCTCTCGCCCGATGACAGCTGGGATAAACTCCAGCATCCCCCGCCACCCTGAGTGCAAGATAAGCGACAGACGATGGATGGATGAATGGCGAGAAGTACGGTACTTCCAAATGAAATAAAGGGTTTGCAGAGAGAAGGGGGATGTAATTTTAGAGGAACCACCATTTCAAAATGCCGTGCGTGACACCGTCTTTGAGAAGTTTGGGAAGGGGTTAAATGATGGAATAGTTTTACAGATGAATTCAAGCAAAGTTAAAACATAAATCTGTTTAGAAGAATATGCAAAACACACATTGTAAATAAACAGAAGGATGAGGAGCAGCTGCTTGATCCAGGACTTAAAGGAAAATGTCAAAAGACACAGATATTGTTGTGTTTGTTTGGTAGTGTAGTTTTCTTTATCGTGCTCAGTTTGCATCTGATGTGGACAGTGTGATAACGAATTTGAAACTGTTCAAATATGTAAATAGCACATTTCTGATATAAAGCCATGTAAAGGGGTGGGCGTGTATAAGTGAAAAACTTCTGCATCCTCCACCTGGAGAATAAAATGTACATGTGAAAATGTAAATTTGCAAATGACTGAACAGGTTTGAGGTAAAAATGTAAAAAAGACAATGGAGGGTAGATTAGCGGTTGAGACTTTATTAATGTAGCCAGGGCCTTTCTACCCCACTGCTCTTTTATCACAGTAACTACATTCACATTTAGGGTTATCTAATTCATAGATATGTTTTTTTTTAAATAACATTTTAATAAAAAGAGAACTGTGATCCAAACATCTTTCTTCAGCGACAAGAAACAAAGAACTTAAAGCTAAATCTTTGGACTCAAAGTGCCCGAATTCCCACCAGGCCGGGATCGATGCGCAGAAAACACCCCGCCGTCTCCGTCTGCCTGAAATAAATCTAATTAAAAGCATCCTAACGCATTAATGGCATCATCTCTGCTGAGTCGGGGTGAGATCTGTCTTGGAGATGATTGGTGATCCCACTTGTCCCTCAGAATGAGCTTCTCACTGCAAGACTGAAAGAACAAGGCAGTGTCAAACTACATTAGTGTTCAATTGTTGAGGAAGTGAGAAGCACAGCAAGAACACAAACACAGAAAGAAGCACAGACTATTCTGGAGGATTATTTCTGGGGAATTTCAACCAGATCTCCAACCTGCTTCTTCTCTCTCCTGCAGTTTGTGGCCAGAGCACTGTCAGATGGTGTACAATCTCAGCTGCAGAGCAGCAGAAGTGTGAGGCCATGTCAGCCGCCTTCGCCAAAGCCGCTGTCCGTCCAGCCCTCAGCTGCGTCACCGTGGCATCAGTGGAGGCCTGTGTCGACAAACTGGAGGTCAGACATTGATGAGAAGAATCTGATGAGAAGGTGTCATAGAACCGAACACAAAGTTGAATCGTCAGAAGAGAGCAGCAGAGGGCGGAGCCCATGTCAGAGCTGCAATAAAGAATGTGAAGCTCTCTGGAGGACAAAGTTCACAGATTTTTTTTTTTATGACCAACCTCAGGATCAGGATATCTGGGTTTACCTCCAGGAAGCACATTAATATTTAAACAGGGCAGCACCAAGGGAGCAGCGGTTAGCCCCGCCCCCTCACAGCAAAAAGGGCTCTGGTTGGATTCCCACAGGGGACCGTTCTGTGTGGAGTCCCCATGTTCTGCGTGAGGTTTCTCCCACAGTGCAAACACATGCAAAGGTTCAGTGGAGACCCTGCATTGTTCAGACGTGTGATTGAGAGGGCAGATGGTTGTCTGTCTCGACTGGTGCGACTGGTGAATGAACGGGTGAACGGTTGCATGTTTCTGTCTGACAGCTGGGTCAGGCTCCAGCCCCCTGTGGCCTTAACTGTAAAGCTAGCGGCATGAAGGACCAATGAATTAATGAATGAATGTTTCAACTTGGGTCAATTCTGATTTCTTGTCATACTCAAGAGCCAGTTTTCTTCCCAAGCCGAAGAGAGACTGGCTGTTTATTCGGCTCCATTTTTAAGTTCTCACGGAAATGCTGAGTCCTGCATGTGCATTCGTAAAGCCACGTACCTTCTTCTATTGACTCTGCAGAGGAAAGAAGCAGATGCCGTGTCCATGTCTGCCCCGGACATCTACAGACTGGGGAAGACGGCCTCCTTCAAGATGGCTGCCAGCGAGTCCAAGGAGGACGGTGAGATGACATATGAGCTGATGGATTTCAGGGTGGCCTCTGCATCATCAGGTGCTGCATGGAAACAGAGGCTGTTTTCAGAAAAGTCTCTGTGACTTGCGGCCTGTTGTGCCTCTCTTCTTTTCCATTTGCAAATTGTTGCGATTCTATTAATTTCCATTTCCAAGGGGCCCATTTTCGCTCTGAATTCTTGTATTTTGAAACTTTAGCATTAATGTGTTACCGGTCTCGGTACAACCCAGTATGTTCTGAAGATGAGAGATTTTCGGCCTCGGTCTGTGGAAAGCTCATGTTATACGTGGCGTGGCCTCGATCTGATGCAGGTAAAACAGTCCTGATGTGAAGGCCTTTTTTTCATCAGAAAAAAAGCCTTGTTCCTATTGCTCATAGCTTCACCCCAGATGCTATGCTCATTATTCCCTTTGTGAAAAGTTCATCGGCAGCTGATGCAGCACTTTGGTCCCCAATGTCCAGGCAAGAGGATATTGGAGCTATATGTTGGTACCTTTGCACCCCAATGTGTTAATTGCTCCTGTGGCCACAGGTACTGGCGCCTCCTATTATGGAGTTGCTGTGGTGAAAAAGCAAAATCAGGGCATCAACATTTTCAACCTGGCGGGAAAAAGGAGCTGCCACACCGGGAAAGGCCGGACAGCGGGCTGGAATATGCCCCTTGGATATTTCACAGACCAGGGCTACATGTCAGTGATGAACTGCAACTTCTCAACTGGTAGGAAACATATCAGCAGAAAATAAAAAAAGTAGAAAATAAAACAAGCTGCCAGTTTGAAATGCGAAGAATGAGCATGAAAAGCGGATTTTCTGACATCCTGTTAGGGTAAAATAATCCAGAATATTGCTGCCATCTTGAGCTGTGTCTGCCCGCCGTGATCTGGGTGAAGGTGTAGTTTGTCATCGGGTTTCGGAGACCGGGAGAAAAAACTAACGACAGAAGCTTTACAAAGTCATGTCATAAAGAAAGTACATTGTGACGAGCAAACACTCTGAAAGTTTCATACTTTTAGAATTTGATCTGTCAGTTTATGGGATCGTCATCATTAATCATCATTTATTCTAATTCACATAAATTACATGTCCAGCAATTATTTATGTCTTTTCGTCCAATTAACTTGATCGGGTCTCATCTCGTTTGCTTATAAGTCAATGGTCCATATTCACATTTTACTTGGGATCCTTTTCTTCAGTCCTGCAGGTATATGTGTTGTGTAAAAATGAAAAAAAAAATTCTTCTAGGTAAACAGAATACTTTTGAAGACGACACCTTGTTTTTAGAGTGCACCTTAAGTGCGTGCGTGTGTGTGTGTGTGTGTGTCAGGTGTGGCACAGTTCTTTAACAAGAGCTGCATCCCTGGGGCAAACGAGATGGGTGATCCTGCGTCTCTCTGTGAGCTGTGCATTGGTGATGATTTGGGAAACAGCAGATGTGACAAAAGTGACAAAGAAAGATATTTCAGTTACAGTGGAGCTTTCAGGTAAGACTTGTTTATCACAATCAAAAAGAATCAGCGTTTAATGTTATCGGATTACTGATCAATAGAGGGACAGCCGAATGCAACTGTCTCTAGTTTAGGTGATTTTTCTTCATATTTTCTAATTCCTGATTTACTCCTCCCTTCAAAAAGAGTCATATTTTTGCGGAGATGGTTTCCGAGGTCACACTGATCATGGCCTGGCCTCAGTTGGTGTTGGGAATTGGAGCGCGTCAACGAGGAAAATTAATTTGAATAAAGGAGTCATTTGTGATGTAAAGTCTCAGGAGGCATCAGAAGCAGCTTCAGATTCACTTTTTCTCAACATGTATCTTCACCCTATGCTCTTCAAAACAAGTGAGTGCCGAATATATGTCCGTAGGTGTCTCGCCGAGAATGCAGGAGACGTGGCCTTCATCAAACACACAACAGTGGAAGAAAATACTGATGGTAAAGACCAATTAGAAAACGTCCATAAGCCGCACAGAAAGATACATGTCTATCAACCAAAAAGCATCTCATTCCAATCTGTTTACTGGCTTTCTGGTTCACTAGGAAATGGTCCGCCTTGGGCCCACAAATTCCGGTCACAGGACTACAAGCTACTGTGTCGAGATGGCTCCGCGGCCCCCGTCAGCCAGTGGAGGGACTGCCATCTGGTTCGAGTCCCATTTCGGGGCGTCGTGGTCCGCAGAGACATCAGTCCGGCGGTGGTTTATAACATGCTGACAGAGGGTGCGGTACGTCCCGATAGTTCACATAGTGAAACATCACATCACCTCCTGTGAGTCAACAGGAGTTTATTTTTGTGCTTTGCTATGAGAGCTCAACAAGTTGCCACCCATATGACATGTCGTCATCAGTGCTATGTTTGCGTGCAGAGATTTCAGGTATGAGGTCAAACAAGCGTGACATTTTATCTGCAGGAAAAGTCTCATTTCCAGATATTTTCCTCTGAGTCTTATGGAGGAGGAACTGTGCTTTTCTCCAACTTTTCCACCCATTTGGACAATGCTGCATTTGAGGACCCCAAGAAGTGGATGGGATCCCTTTATTACAACGCCATGAAGGCCATGGATTGTAAGGCAGGTGAGAAAAATACGTGTCTCCCCATTCATTCACTCCCCCCCTCCATCCATCTATGTATCCACCAGCCCTCACCTGCCTTCTTGCCTTTCGCAGATGAATCTCTGTTTTGGTGTGTGTTGTCCAGCGCCGAGCAGAAGAAGTGTGCCGACATGGGCAGCGCCTTTGCAAAGAAAGGTCTGACTCCAGCGATCAGATGTGTCTTTGGAGCCTCTGTGACCGACTGCATGGAGAAAATTAAGGTGATGCTTGAGAAAAGCAAAAGTGACCAGAACCCCATTCAAATGAATTCAGTTCTACTGCTATTGATGCTATTGATGGCAAAATCAGCCATCATCTACACTTTGTCTAAAGCAGGACTTCCATCTCAGTGTGGAACCGTGTTGCCTACTTTTACCAGCTGGCAGTCACCTGACAACTTCCAATGAACCACAGGTGTCAGACACACCACATAAACAGGCCAGAAGAGTGAGAAAGTCCACAC
Organism: Fistularia tabacaria; assembly: GCA_901007705.1. Classification (NCBI taxonomy): domain Eukaryota; kingdom Metazoa; phylum Chordata; class Actinopteri; order Syngnathiformes; family Fistulariidae; genus Fistularia; species Fistularia tabacaria. Next base: position 14,235 of record CAAKHD010007288.1, read on the forward strand.
CTCTCCGTCCAGGAGTTTCATTAGCAACAGAGCGTGTGTCAGTCTGCAGGCGTTCACTCTAGAACAGGTGTAGACCCAGAAACCCTGGGGGGAGACATCGCTCTGTGGGAAATCCGAATCCTAATTCCCCTGTTCTTCCTTTTGTGTGGGGATAGAACAAGGAGGCAGATGCCATGACTTTGGATGGCGGTTACATCTATACTGCAGGCAAAGAGTATGGCCTTGTTCCTGCGACTGGAGAGAGCTATACAGGTATGACACAAAATACTGCATTCCATTCAACATGAGAGTCATAGCGGAAAAGAGCTGGTTTTAGGAATTAACAAATCAGAATCAGGATCAGAAAAAACTCTATTTGTCCCCGAGGGGCAACTGGAGGGCACATGGGGTAGCAGCATCAAATTGTGAACAACAATAAATGTAAGGGTGGATATATACCAAATCTAGGTAAAAATAAATAACTGTACAGACTTGTGCAAATTGTACCATCGGTAAGAGACTGTGAAGTGAGCTGCGCTCTGCATTTATACCACAGACATATCATGAACGGAGCGGTAATGTTTCCATTTGTTCTTGTCCTTGTTCTTCCTGCAGCGGATCCTGATGGTTCCATCTATTATGCAGTAGCTGTGGTGAAAAGAAGTAGCACCAATATTCTAAAACTTCAGGACCTACGAGGGCGTCTCTCCTGTCACACGGGATATGGTCGCACAGCTGGCTGGAATGTCCCTACGTCATTGCTGATCAAGAAAGGCCTGATCGCCCCTAAACAATGTCAGATACCCCAAGGTCAGCGGAACTCATACTTAGTGCAGAAAAACCATCGGTTTGGCACCCATTCACCCCTATTATTGTGAAAAAGCACAAACATGACGAGCTGTGACCATGTCTAACTCCACCTGTCCTACGAGGGAACAATGTGTTTGAGAACCTGAAAAATGCAGGAAACCTTTCTCATGTGTGTTTTTATGCTGAGGCAGAGACAGCTGGAACTTCATTTAAGATTTGTTTTTGAGAGCTGGGCATCCTGTTCAAGGTAAAGACACCTTGAACAGAAAAGTTTGACAAAAAGCTGTCAATTACACTTTTCTGGTAAAAATGTGTCCGATTTTGTAAGTTGGGCCTTTTGAAATTGAAAATGACGATCTTTTGATAAAATTGTACCTCAACAAGGTACAAACCTGGGAGGGACGGAAGGACAGAGCACTGGAAAAGTGCGGACAAAACGGGTCAGAAGAAGACAGGAATCTATAATACATTTAGGTTCAAAGGATGAAAGGGCAAAATGGAGCCAGGAGGGAGGCTGATGTGTGGGCGGCCTTGTTTTCCTAACGGACTGTCCATCTCTGCGATTATAGCTCATCCTAAACCTCTGCTCCTCAAACAGGAGATCACCCTGCTAACTTCATACAGCCTTCAGCCTAGACTCGGTTACCTGATTTTGAAGTGTGCGTTTTCCCGTGTTCACCTTGTTAACAAGACAACCTCCTTGCTGTTCCTCCCGGTTGCTAGCGGTGGGAGGGTTCTTCAAACAGAGCTGTGTCCCAGGTGCGAATCAGCCCGGGTTTCCCAGCAGCCTGTGCAGCTTGTGCATGGGAGACAGCTCCAAGCAGAATGTATGTGAGAAGGGGAAAGATCTGTTTGACGGATATAACGGCGCTTTCAGGTACGTCCGAGCAACACCTACGAAGGGCCGGGAAATGTGATTCAATCATGGTTACTAACTGCAGATGCACCCGTGTCGCCGTGTCCACTCAGGTGTCTGGCCACAGGGAAAGGAGATGTGGCCTTTGTCAAGCATACTACTGTCTTTCAAAACACTGACGGTAAAGAGAACAACCGCAGCATGAAAACAACTCAGGCAAATGCTTTCACTGACGCCCCGGACCTCCTCTTTCTGTGGCAATTCAGGTAACAGCTCCGAATCCTGGGCGAAGGATCTGCTTTCCAAAGATTTCCAGCTGCTATGTTCCCAGGACACCAAGGCCGAGGTCAGGCAATACAAATCCTGTCATCTGGCCAGGGTGCCATCCCACGCTGTGATGGTGCATCCGGACACCAACATCCATGTGGTGTATGGACTCCTGAGCCAAGCCCAGGTACTCATCCAGTCCAGCAGCGGATCAATTTGTGCTACACCTGTCTTTCTGGCCCAAGCTACTTTGCACGACAGAAACTGCAGAGAATAAACCCCACCACGAGGTCTGTGCACTCACAGGTCTCAGGATCACATCAGTAAAGATCAGTCGTTGGGACCGGGCCGTCTGAAGATTACATTCGGTCAGACGATACCCCGGTGTCAAGTGTCGCAGGCCGCCACAGGAGGAAAACAACATTTGCCCCCCTACCACAGTATTCTTTGTTTCCTCGCAGGTGGAAAATCTGCACAGCCAGCACCCTCAAAATACTAGTGTTTGATTGTGGGGAATGTGAAAAGGATGTGTGACTTTGTTTCCATTTAAACTGAAGTAATACTTGGGTTAAGTCTGAAGTCCTGTTTTTCTACCCTCTCTCAGTTAAACACACCCAAACGCACACATTTGTCTCTGGAATCAACTTGACGGCTTTATCAGTATTTCTCCCTTCAAGCCTCCGTGTGTCTCTGCAGAAATTCTTTGGCAGAGGCACGAGCGAAGACTTCAAGATGTTCGACTCGGCGTACTATGAGAGCACAGATCTTCTCTTTAAAGACTCCACCGTTCACCTTGTGGCTGTCGGCGATAAAAAGACCTACCAGGACTGGCTGGGCGAGGCCTACATGGACTCTGTGGACAACATGCAGTGTAACTCATCACGTGCAGGTGAGTAATAGCAAAGTGTTTCAGGCCTTCTCAAACTGTTTAGTCAGTCAGTCACTGTTTCATTCTAGCTAATGGTTGGTGCAGTTTTGTCTGGCATTGAGGCCGGGCATCAGACAGGAGTAAATATTCTGAGCAAATCTCCAAGTTTACAGCAAATGACAGGCATTTTCATGTGCACACGACATAAAGAACCTCCTAGGAGGAAATCAAACTTGTCAAAATTCACGTGCCTCCTCAGATCAGAGTCCAGGGTGTTAAAACTGGACGGTAAAGTTATGTTGCCTTATTCTGAGTCACTCTGTAAAAGGTGACGGGTTGACACTGTTTTAGCCTCCATTGCTTCATGAAAGACAGACACGCCACAAATCCTCAATCCAAAAATAAAGAAGAGGAAATCGCCCCTGGAATTTCAGTCTGAGGCGACACACTTTAATGATGACAAGCCAGAAGTGAGAACTGATATATAGACATGAAGGTCAGTGGATGAACTCCGTGTTCATTGTTGTTGACTCTTCTGCTCGATCCTACCCTGTCTTTCAGTGACTGCCTCCCTATGGCTGCTGTTGGCGGCGCTGCTCTGCTCCATGCCGACCCTCCTCTGGATGTAACTAAGAAGACACCCTGCCCTTCTCCTCCCTTCCTCGCTTGTCTCACGTTCTAACCTTCTCCTCCCAATATCCCACATGTTAACTCCTTTTTCTTTTCATTTTGTTCGACATCGTGGACCATACGGTGGCATGACTGCTCTTAAATCCAGTCACCGCCCCTTTCTCCTTCAGCCATTCTCTCAGTCGACGACGGTATTCCAATCTTACGTTCGCATCATATTTTAACATCGGACACTTTCCAACATGTTTTGACATGTGTGTCACAGCTTCTTTTGGGGTTTCCGTGGTGCAGTTGTTGCAGTGACTTGTTGCCATTAGAAAAGGAGAGATGTAAGTTCGAGTGGACATGACACACTGGGGGTCCGCTGCCATCCGAGTGTGTACGCTACCAGCTGCGCATACCTCAAGCCAGCAGACTTTCCCGTGGTTGTGCACAGGAGGCAGATAATCTGTTGAACCTCACATGATAAGTCACTGAACTCTCTGTTTGCCACAGAAACATGCAAATGAACTAGTTTACAAGGATTGGTTGACTTGAAGATGACGAGTAATCTTGACTTCTGGCGAGTAATGGTCTCATTTCCAACGGTCAAATGCCCCTCAAAAAAGGTTTCACTTATTTTGTAGCACATACTTTTCAAGTAATTGTCGTATCAGTTTAGCTGGTTAAAGGCTCCGTGTGCAAAGTCGAGGCTGCATTTTACATGATAGCAAAGGGCAGGCCCAGCTCCTAAAGGAAACCCAAAATAATGAGCTTGAAAAACAAGCGGGATGCTCCAGGCTCTGCAAGGGGTTCCACAGCACAGCTACTCTGATTGGTTTGGGTGGCTGCCCTCGATATCACAAGCAGATAACAAACTGGGGACTTTGCTGTAAAATGTAAATAAGTATATTCATCCCCCTGAAGGAAACACAAAGAAAATGCCTTCTCAGATAGAAACCTTCCTCCAGTTAATACCTGGTCGACTGTCGAAGGGAACACAATGTACATTCCTTTGATTTAGGTGGAAATGCTCTTCCTTTCGCCTGAGGTGCATTGTATTTTATACACAGAAGGGTAATCTCAATGCCTGTACTAAAAAAATTTCAGCCGGTTTGTGTTTCTGCCAGTAATAAGCCCTACGGCCAGAGGTGTCCAGGGGAGGAGAGCTTGTGTCTGCGTGATGAATTCTCCCCACTTGTTTTAAAATCAGGAAAAATTAACAGATGATTGTTTACTGACAGAATCGAGAGCTTTTTCCCCCTTTTATTGCAGTGTATTGCTAATCTACAATAATCTAGCAATTCACAAGATATCTGGACAGACATGATAAAGCTTCAACCTTTTCTTAAGAATGTTTGGTATTTTCCCGAGTGTAAACGACAGCGTCCATGGTTTAATTAACACTTTAAACTGCCTTAATGTTGCCAATCATGCTAAACACAAAAATGAAACCCGCGTGGGTCGATCCACTGTTTTCCGCCACTTTCTCCCCATATTTGAAAATGTTGATCGGATGTGTATATTTCGCCATGTTCAGAGATCTATTTTTATATGGACTTCAGCCACCATATCAGTGCATATGTACTGAATCATGCTGTCAGGAAAATTCACTCTTTGTCCAAACTGCTTCTATTTCACTCTTTGTCCAGACTGCTTCTATTTCAATGTGAAATGGTGTGAGATGTAACTAATATTTAGTTGCCAGGCCAGTGAGTCTGCATATGTATTGCTACATAAAACTGCTGTTTTGAGCTGTTTTCTGTGCTTACTGAAATTGAATACATTGAAACCGTGCAAATTGCATTCTTGCACCCCCCGCCCCCACCCGCAGGCTGTAGATGTTAATAATTCTGCAATTGCTTCGAACTGCAAGCTTTAAATCTGACTTTGTTCGGGTTCATCGGATCCAAGCACGGAGGGGAACTAAATACAATCGTCCTGGATATTCACTGAGGGGTGATGAATATGGATGAGGGAGGGAAAACACCAAACTATGATCCACATGGAGGCGGATACACACTTTGGACCTTTGTTGCACTCGGATGAAGAATCAATTCACACCTTGTAACTGCTTTGTCCTTTCCCTGAAATACTTCTTTGTCCCCTCGCGAAATGAATTCGCAGACTTAATATATATTTACGTGTCTGATTTATTGCAGGTCTCAAGAGCAGAACTCGTTGCGTTTCTGTTACCGTAATGTTCAAGTTAGAGGATGGACGGACTAGTGTTTGGTTTACCTGGTGTTAAATACGTGCCAGAAAGTAATCTCCATGGTTAGCACCTCTTGTACCCATATGGGGAGCAGAAAAAGACACTTGTTTTCAGAATCGCAGGAGATTAAATACATCGGCCAGCCATAAGGGGCATCTTACAAGAAAAGCTTTTAGATTTTCTGATGCGGCAGAACTCTAAATTTAGATCAGTTCAATGACACATTTTACATCAAAAATTTAAATCCTTTGTTTCAAGTTTATTCTCGTGTTTATTGTTTGATTTCAGTTTTTACAGAGCATTTACTTCATGGGTGCGAAATAACACAGTTGTCTTGACAGCCAGGAATCAAGCTCGGAAGTTGGAAAACACTAGCCGGCACAGTATTCCAGTGTAAGATGAACAAGGTACGAACCTTCATTCCAGTGGCTTCACAAAAGGACACCTGGACTTAGAAACCAACTGAAAATGCATCGGTTCAGAGATGCGCCGGACTGTATGTGTGGGAAAAACAACGGTCAACAGAGCCTTTGCAGGTTGACACGGAGATCCATCCGTCCCGTCTCCATCGAAGCTCGGCCCGAAGATGAAGCTGGACGTCCTCCCATTGCTTGTTCCAGAAGTGTTGAGGTTGAGAGCATCCGTGTCAATGAGGCTTTCCTCCGTTCTGCGGACAGCGTGCGTGGTCTTATTTCTTCAACTGCCTGGACCCGTCCTTCCATCCCTCTTTCACGTCTTTCACAAATGACTCTCGCACACTGCGGAACCTCCTGCCGAGGTCCTGCAGGTCCCCGGGGACCTTCTCGGCCTCGTGTCGGACCTGGCGCAGCGTCTGTGATCGCATGACCCGCTCCGAGGCGTCCCTGCCGGCTATCTGGGCCTTGGTGAGGGCGTAGGCTGTGATCTGAGCCGCCCTCCTGATCGGCCGGGACTCGGCGAGCTTCTCGACGACATGGAGGTTGTTGAGGAGCGAGAACAACATGCGGGAGAGCATCCTGGCCGGCCGAGGGCACCGCCGCCCGTTAGCTCCTGTTAGCTTCGCGGGCTAACTCCACTTAGCAGCGGGGCGAAGCTCCGTGGATACGGAGTAGAGTGTCGAAGTGTGCTGTTTTACAGGAGCTGGCGGTGCTTCGGCATTCGGCGAAAAGGTTGAAAGAGAAGATTCACCGCTCAGGTTCCAGCCGACCTTCCACTGCCCGACGGGTCGTGACACGGCGCCGTCCGCCGGGGAAGTCCGTCTCAAGCTCGTTGGTTTGCTTACCTCGTTTAAAGTCCGGGCTGACACGGGATCCGTCCAGGGGAGCCGTCAGATGCTACTTTTCACTGGAATAGAGGGCGATCTAATGCGATGTGAGAAACGAGGAGAGCGTTTTAAATGGCCCTGCGAAAATTCAAACAGCGTGGCTGGAGCGGATGACCGGAACATCAGGACCTGGATAAAAGCGCTGTTTGACATTGACTGTTGAGGCCGAGGAAAGCCCACCGTCTTCCGGCTGAATACAACGTGAAAACACGCAGGAAGACGTCAGTCTCGGCGTCATGTGGATTTTTCACTCCGAGTGGTAATTCCAAGCCAAGCACGGAATAATCTCAACCCACAGCTGTGTGAACGCTCGTTTGACGGGGGGGGATGCGGGCCGGCGGTGACCTCGAGCGAGCGAACAGCGCCCCCCGCTGGACGCTCCGCTCACTGCTCCCGCACGGCTCAGTCACGGAAGTGACAGTCGAATGTGAGGCGAACTTCACTGCCGGAAGTTCGGCCAGTAAAGTTGACGTGTATCCGGTTTGTTCCGACACCTCTGCGCCCGCGTCCCTCTTCCTACTCCTCTTCGACTCGGACGAGCTGCCACCATGCGGGTCCTGTTGTTGCTGGCGGTGACGGTCGCGTCGCTGAGCCCGGAGCCGGCGCTCGGGGCCGAGAAGAAGAAGCTGCAGATCGGCATCAAGAAGCGGGTGGACCACTGCCCCGTCAAGTCCCGGAAGGGCGACGTGCTGAACATGCACTACACCGGGCGGCTGGAGGACGGGACGGAGTTCGACAGCAGCATCCCCCGAGACAGACCCTTCACCTTCACCCTGGGCACCGGCCAGGTGATCAAGGGCTGGGACCAGGGCCTGCTCGGGATGTGCGAGGGCGAGAAGAGGAAGCTGGTAATCCCCGCAGAGCTCGGCTACGGAGAGCGAGGGGCGCCGCCGAAGATCCCCGGAGGAGCCACGCTGATCTTCGAGGTGGAGCTCCTGAGCATCGAGAGGAGGTCCGACCTCTGAAGGAGCCGAGGAGCGAAGCTGCTCTCCGAAGGTCCGTCCACAGTGCACCTACAACAGCCTTTTAAGGACAGGCTCCGTTCGGTCGAGGGTTCGGATAGGAGAGCAAGCGTTTGGAAGCGTTTCCCTCCACCTTGGTGAAAGTCACCAGTGGTGTAAAACGTAATGTTGTATCACGGTGTCCCAACGGTCAGGACAAAGATCTCCCGTCCGGAAATGTATCGATTGTGGCGATCCGCGGTGCTGCAGACATTGGGGTCGAGGAGGCCCTTCTTTAAGGACTTCTTCTTCTTTTCCTTTCGGCTTTTCCCTTCAGGGGTCGCCAAAGCGAATCAACCTTGTCCATCTAACTCTAGTCTTTTTGATCCTCCCCTCTCACGCAAACTAACTTCATATCTTCTCTCACTACCCCCATAAATCTTCTCTTCGGTCTTCCTCGAGACCTCCTGTCTGGCCTCTCCAATTCTGCCATCCAATTCATCTCCATCCGTCTACCAATGTATTCACTATCCCTTCTCTGTACATGACCAAACCATCTCAGTCTGGCTTCTCTGACCTTCTCTCCAAAACATCTACCATGTGCCTCTGATGGACTCATTCCTGATCCTCTCCTTCCTGGTCACTCCCAAAGAGAACCTCAACATCTTCATCTCTGCCACCTCCAGCTCTGCCTCCTGTCTTTTCTCCAAACCATCCATCATCTCTGCTCTCACCACTGTCTCCTCCACCTTCCCTTTCCTTCTGGCTGATGTTCTTCTATCTCATAGAACCCCTGACACTTTTCTCCACCCATTCCAACCTGCTTGAACCTGTTTCTTCACCACCTCTCCACACTCTCTGTTGCTCTGGACTGTTGACCCTCAGTACTTGAACTCCTCCACCTTCTTGATCTCCACTCCGTGTAGCCTCACCGTTCCACCCGGGTTCCTCTCATTCACACAATTATATTCTGTCTTGCTGTGACTAACCTTCGTTCCTCTCCTTTCTAGAGCAAACCTCCACCTCTCAACATTTTCCTCCACCCGTTCCGTGCTCTCACTACAGATCACAATGTCCTCTGCAAACATCATGGTCCATGGAGATTCCTGTCTCACCTCATCTGTCAGCCTGTCCATCACCACTGCAAACAGAAAGGGGCTCGGAGCTGATCCCTGATGAAGTCCCACCTCCTCCTTGAACTTCTCTGTCACACCTGCAGCACACTTCACCACTGTCTCACAACCAGCATACATGTCCTGCACCAGTCTTACATACTTCTCTGTTACTCCAGACTTCCTCATACAAAACCAGAGTTCTTCTCTGGGCACCCTGTCGTATGATTTTTCTTGGTCTACAAAAGCGCAATGC
>CAAKHD010007289.1:0-10326 GCA_901007705.1 Fistularia tabacaria
AAAAAGTAAATAAATTAAAAAACACACACACACACACACACACACACACACACACACACACACACACACACACACACACACACACACACACACACACACACACAGACACACACACAAACACGCACAGACAAGCACACACAAACATGCACATACGCCACCAGGTGTACCTGTGTGTGTATGAAGCCATAATGGAGATAGAGACAGAGTGTGTGTCGCTATGTGACTCTTCTTTTTTTCCTCTGTAATGTCCATTTTGTTATGTGTGTGTGTGTGTGTGTGTGTGTGTGTGTGTGTGTGTGTGTGTGTGTGTGTGTGTGCATGTGTGTTGTCCTTGGTGGGTCTGACACACACACACACACACACACACCGTTGTGTCTGTATGTGTTATTAATATGCAAATACAAGGGGAAAAACAACAACGGGCTGGAAAACAATATCCCAGCTGACAGTGTGAGGTCAGCTGGTGCTGCAGCTTCGGCTTCTTTCACCGCAGTCTCTTTATCCTTGTTGTTGTTTATTTCCTCTTACTTATTTATTTATTTAGTTATTTAATTTTTTGGGGGAGTGGAATTGGATACAATCTGAATCAAGAGGAGATTTACCTGAATACAATGTTTAAGGGAAATGAGATGCCAAAATGCATTTCCGAAATATTTTGAAAATTTGCCTGGTGCTCTTTCAGTCCTCTCAGGCTGCTCGACTTATTATTAGAATTACTATTACATTTTTTGTTGTTGTTGTTATTGTAATTTATTCGTATAATATAGCATTACCTGATGATTTCTTACAGTTTTTTTGCTCACACTTAATTTCTAAGCCCCTTTTTTCAGTGATTTTTTTCAGATCATTTCTAAAACTTTAATTTAACTGTGGAGAATTTTGAGAACAAGCTTCATGACTCAGCTTTCTGTCTCAGGGGATGGTAGGGGTTGAAGCCCCGCCCCTTTATTTGAACACCACCTGTCAAGAAACAGAAACAGGTGGGATTCAATTAACAGGACGTTGCTTCTGCAACACCAAATATTTCAAAAATATCTGTGTTTTTCTGGTGACCATTACGTGACCTTTTGCATGACCCCCCCCAGCCCCTCCTCCTCTGCCCCGGAGAAGTCACTGACTCCTGCTGACCCTGTAAATAAACCTGCCGCAGAGACAAGGAGACACAAATGTTCAGATAGGAAGCTGGAAACAATATTTGTTCTCAGCATCGCAGCAACTAATAACCTGAGGGCTGTGTATATGTCTGAGTGAGCATGTGTCTGCGTGTTGAATTTTCTTCTTCTTTTTTCCTTTTTTGGTCATGTTTGCTTCGTTGTTAAAGTCAAACTAAATTTTCTAATTTGCTTACTATTCACTGATTTTCGACGCAAATTCTTCCGTAACTTCCACTCATTTCTTTGTCGATTTTAATTATTTTTTCTGTCTTTATTCTGAGAATTTGTCCTGTATTTCAAGTCAGTTCATTTTACTCCCTGCTTTAGCTGGATTGAAAACTTGAAATTGTTAATTCATATATGCATACATTTTGCATCACATTCCAGCAAAGATAAAGTTATACTTTTTAAAGTTTTATTCTGAAAATGTCCTCCTAAATTTTACGCAATTAAGTGTTATTATTTTAATCAGTTATACTGAATTTAGCAAATGTTTTTTTTCTGGAAAACCAATTCACATTTTTTATGTAATTTCTTGATTAATTTAAATATATACCTCCTAACTTTTGCTTGGAATTTACTTCAGGTGACATTTTAATAAAATTTGCATCACTGCAAATCTGCAAGTTGTTTTAATTTTTTTTCTTTATTATTCTACTTTGCCAATTCTTCTGCTTATTTTCTGGCCATTGAGCTATTGGGAGAAAATTGTGAGATAAATACATCACAGTGGGTTCTAGCGCACCACCAAGCCCATGTGTGTTTGTGTGTGTCTATGGGTGCGTGCAGATATGTCTTTCCATCAGCGTCACATCAACATAATTTACACACACACTTTTTCCACCTTTCAACTCTTCCTCCAATCCTAATTAATCCGGTTTAATCCGGCTGAAACGGCAGATTTACTTTACGCCTCCTGCAGTGAAACCCAGACCTTCATCAGACGAGACAATAATGAGGAAGAGGCACAACAAGTGATGATTATCTCGACCATCTTCTTGCTCCAACAGACAGGAAGTGACCTGCTGTGTCCTGCTACAATAAACCCACCTGAAGAAACACTGGCAAATAACTTAAGCTCATCTCCTCATTTTTTTTTCTTGGCTTTCAATGATTCAACAAGTTCTCATAAAGAAAAGGTTAATTATTTTTTGGCTAATTCAATTTCCTCTGATATCTTGCTGATTTATTGACTGTTCCTTTGTATTTTTTTCAACTATGTCTCATCAGGTAGTTTTTCTTTGGTTTTTCATGTTTTGTTTTTTTGGTATTGGAACTTTGCTAGTGATTTTTTGTAACATTTGATCAATGAATGAGGAAATTCAAAGCATTTTCTTTTTTTCAAGAGTTTTTTGGTATTTAAGCTCTTTTTTTGTTTTTCTTTGGTCACATCTTACCTTCAACCATAATTTGAGTAAATTATTATGTAATTTCTTATATTATCTGTATGCCCATGTGTGTGTATGAGGAGCAGGTGTGCACGTGCACACGCACTTATTTGTATACTAATGTGGAAATCAGCATGGATGGACATTGATGAGACTCGTTGATGATTAACATCCTATTAGCATCTCATTAGCTGAGAGGGCATACACACACATACACATTCACACACACATACACACAGGGACACACAGTAAATATCACTGTAACCAGTCAGGTCCAGGGGTTAAAGGTCAACACCAATCAGTCTGGTGTAATTGAAACATGACAGGAAAAAAGAAAGAGATTATAATTAAATTGTACCTCATTAATGAACTGACATATTTTTTGAATATGTTAAAAACAAAGCTGCAATTTCAAACCATCATTCTTCAGAAAAGTAGTTTGTGACGAAAGGAGAGACCATGAAATGAAAACTCGATTCAACTGGTTCGAGCTAAAATTCAAATCTTGCTGCCAGCAGCGGACAGGGAACAGCTAAGTTTAGCTTAGTAAGCTAGCGATGAGTGGAAAGGACTTGAACCTTATGCAGCGGCTCAGCTAAGAATGTGAGCATCAAACACTTGTGGGCTGTAACTGAAGCCGAAAGCTGAAATGATATACCTGGCACTAGGTAGAAAGAATGACAAAGTAAAAAAAGAAACTCAACCCAGAAACCTTGGCGAATCAAATAGGAGCTTATTGGGAAAAGGGAAGCTTAATATAACAGCATGAAAAATTTCAGGCAAAAATAAACCAGTTGAATCAAAAGCCAAGCTAAATCAAATAGCAAGATGGAACATTGTGACACTGCATTGTAATGAACATTCAGAAGCCAAAATATCACCTTTCAATAATAAATGCATAGTAGCTAATTGCACGCACAACTACCAGCTAAAATGTATGCTAAACTAATAACAAAATGCAGCCCAAAACCAAGTACAAGGTTAAATACTAGTTATTCACCACATAGAAGCTGAAATAAAATCGATAGGCTGCACGCATGAAAGCTACCATGACGCTAGAAGTAAGAAAGGAAAGCTACAGTAAAACCTCAGACAAGGACAAGCTAAGGTGAAAGCTAAAATAAGCTAAAATAAATGCTAAACAATAAGCAGTTAAAACCTGAACCCTAATAACAAGATGACGGTAACATTGAAACTAACCTAAACCAAACTAATAAGTAGAAACTCTGATTTATTCGACGACATTCAGGCTGAAGCTAATATAATTTGAAGTGGAGGCATAAAGTAACGCTACACTGTAACCACATGTAGAAAAATGAACTACTCAGACCTTTGGAGTTTTGATATTTGGCAAAAAAATATTGAGAAGACAGAAATGAAGCTATGCAAAAAAAAGGGGATTTAGCCTTTGAGAAAAAAAACAACAAGTTCAGCTAAAAGCAAGCAGAAGCAAAAAGAAAGGCCTGGAAGCCTAAGTAATAAGAGTGTGTCCTCCTCATTTTCAAATGTTCTACTGTGATTTATGTCTTCCTCCCACACACACACACACACACACGCGCACACACAGATATTGATAGAGAAGACACACTCATACACACACTGCAGCATCAGTAGGGACCGACATGTAATTAACCTGCCTGACCTCGGGAGTGTGTGTGTGTGCGTGTGTGTGTGTGCGTGTGTGCGTGTGTGTGTGTGTGTGTGCGCATGCGTGCGTGCATGCAAGTGTGTGTGTGTGTGATGCTTGCGCCTATGCGTCTCAAATGTTTCTGCCATGATCTTCACACAGCAGCAGCATTCGACACACCCACACAGTCATGTCGCCCTGTTGCAAGCGTGTGTGTGTGTGTGTGTGTGTGTGTGTGTGTGTGTGTGTGTGTGTGTGTGTGTGTGTGTGTGTGTGTGTGTGTTTGTGTGTGTGTGTGTGTGTGTTTGTGTGTTTGTGTGTGTGTGTGTGTGTGTGTGTGTGTGACGTGCCGCTGCAGTCGAGTGTTACGCCGTGATCTTCACATAAATATGCCATTCGACACACTCTACTGCCGACGTGCACGCTTGTGTGTGTATGTGTGTTAGCGTTAGTGTTAGCACTCTAATCTGATGAGAGCAGACAAACCTGCTGTGCAGCGGCTGCAGGAAGTGTTGGGTTTGTTAAGGCAGAAAGCAGAGACACGTTCTAATCTCACCTTAAGAGAATTGTAAAAACATTAAATAGAAAAAAGCAGAGGAATATTTTTTTTAACAATCCGTAAAAACAGGAAGCAGTCAAGTGGACTCCAAGATAAAGATTGAAAGCATCTGTCCAGTGGTGTTTCGATGGGGGTGTCAAAACAGGGCGCACAATATGTTGCGAAAGTGAGATTGTCTGGAGGCTCTGAAAGCAGGAAGGCAGAATACAACTCATCAGACATTTATTGGAAAGTAATCAGAATTTTAGACTTGAAAACTGTCATAAATTGACCTGAAGAGAAATAATTAAAAATATCTAATAATAATAACGTATAACTCCCTTGTGGGGAAATTCGTTCTCTGCATTTAACCCATCACGGATGAACCATGAGCAGATGGCTGCCGTCTAGCAGCGCCAGGGGAGCAGTTAGGGGATCAGTGTCTTGCTCAACAACACTCTGACGAGCCGGAAATCGAACCAAGACTGTTCAGTTCCAAGGACGATCGCTCTACTTCTTGAACCACGCTGCCCCCCAATAATGATTTTACATCATACAGTAGTGGTTATTGACCAATTTGACATAAAAAAAATGAAATGAAAAAAATATATTTTAAGGAGTTGAAGCTGAGAAAGAAATTCCAAACAATCCATCTAGGGCCACACATACAGACAAAAAAAACATTCACTCACTCACTCACTCACTCACTCACTCACTCACTCACTCACTCACTCACTCACTCACTCACTCACTCGCTCGCTCATTTGGGACCATTTTCCCAATTTTTTCCAATGAACCTGCTGCATGTTTTTGGACTGTGAGAGGAAACCAGAGAACGAAAATTGCAATTCAGTAGATATTTATTTAAAAAGAAAACACACATTCACACACACTAAAAAAAGTACCCAATTAACTTGAAATTAATCAAAAAATCCGCAAAACAATTTTATGCAATCAGTCAAAAATTTAGGAGAAATGACCTGGAAATATAATTTTTTCCCCAAGCAATTTCTTTGTCTTTCCTTCGGCTGCGAAATAAAGTTCAATTGTCGAAGATCATTTTGGACGAAGCCCACCTGGGGCACACTCCACACAAACCACGCTTTGAGTTAAAACAGTGTCTTTTTAACATGTTAAACCTTTCCTCTCCTGTGTGTTAATTGTTTTCAGTCTCTGGACGGGTTCGTATTTGCACTAAACAAGGAAGGGCGTTTCCTCTACATCTCCGAGACTGTCTCCATCTACCTGGGACTGTCACAGGTGAGTCAACCGCACGTCACTTCCTGCTTTTATCTCCTCTGTTCACATCTTGTCCGTCTCTCTGTTTCTATCCTCCTTTCTCTATTTTGATATTGGGAGAATTCAAAACAAATTAAGACTCGTTCACTATCTCATGAACTGGTCACATCACAACTTGTGTGTGAGTTTGTGCATGTTTGTGTGTGTCTGTGTGTGTGTGGGGGGTGTTGCTCGTTTCTCTCTCCAGCTAGGCTCGTTAATAGAGAGGGTCGTCCATCCTGAAGGTCAACATGTCGACCCGTGAGGTGCTAATAACTCGCTATTGACAAGCCGATTGTGTTGTGCGTGTGTATGTGTATCAGATCTCCTGTGTGCAGGTTCAAATACACAGGGTAGTGTATTGTTGTTGTTGTCTGCAGTGGATAACTGTTGCTTTAAATAGGCCAAAAAATAGTATTAAAAAAAAAAAAACATAAGATAGAGAAGGCAGGAAAAAAGAATCAGTGAAAAGTTATGCTAAATTTTGCAATCTTTTTATCTAATTTTATTTACGGGAAAAAAAAGCACAAAATTTTTTACTATAATCGTTTAAAAAAAATAGATTAGGAAAACAACATAAAAGCAAGCAAGAGATGGCCAAAATATTAATAGTAACCGCCATAAAATTTGGAAATAAATCGGGTCAAATTCAGACAACAAAATATTTAAAGGATGCAATAGAATTAGCAAGGAAATTCCTAAAATATAACAATTAATTGAATAAGAATTTTCAGAAAATTCATCAAAAATTAGTAAACAATGAGTTAATAAATGAATAGATAATTTGGTCAATATAAAATGAAAAAAAATGATAAATAGATGAGATCCAGCAATTAATATAAAGAAAGTAATAGAAATCAACTTAAAATAAAAGTAATCGGAAAACACCCAAAAGTTGAAAGAATGAGAAAAAGAATTTCAAGAAGTTGCTTCAAAATTTTTATGAGACAAAATAGGGATGAGAAACTAGAATCACATATGTGACAAAATTTCCCAGAACTGAAGAGTGATCCCTAAAAAATTTGGTAAACTGGTCAACAAGATGCTTGTCTGCCAATCAGATCCGGCGGTGACGGTGAGGAGAAAAAAAACGATCAATCAGTTCAGGAAATTAAAGAGGATGGGTGAATTTCTCTCTCTCTCTGTTAGTGTGTATATCTCTCTCGCCCCCCCAACCCCCTGAATTACTCCCCCCCCCCCCAATTGATTGATGATTTCTATCAAATAATTGATTAATTGTCAAATCAGGTCCCGTAAGCCTCGCCGACGGCCCCTTATCTTGTTCTGTGGGCTTTTTATCAGCCGGCAAGAGAAGTGGAACGCTGATCCGGGGGGGGGGATAAAGGAAAATGCGGGGGGGGGGGGGGGGGCTTGGGCTTGGGAAGGGGGGGTGGGAGGCCTGTAATCCTCCATGTACCTCCATCCTCTTAATTGCTGGCTGTAATCACCGGCCTTCCCTCTTTAGCTTTTCTTCGAACCCACCAAAATACATGGCTAATTATTTTCCAACTTTAATTAGATCATGGGGGGGGAAATGGCGGAGGTGGAGGGGCGGGAGGGTGTGGTGCGGAGGAGGGGGGGTAGCTTATTTGACAAATTGAGGAGGTTATGAGTTTCCCCGCATCGGAGCGAGTCGGAGGCAGATTTATGAGGAAAGAGGATTTTCGGCGGGTTGAGCCGGTTTGCAGCGGGACGCAGTCGACCAATCACAGCGAGCCGTTAACAGGCTCGTTAACACAAAGCCGCAAATAAACGTTGACGCTCGTTTATACATATTAATTCCAGGCTGTAAAGAGACAGCGAGTCGGGGTACGTGGCTCCTGTAAATGAATTGATTTTTTTGTTGAAAGATTTTATCCAAATAAGTTTTATCACAATTTTTTGTAAAATTTTCTTGACAGAAACTTGGTCAATGTCCATTATTGGATAAAAATAAAGAGATGTATTTCAAATGATTTATAAATTATTGATTTATATAGGAATTCTCTTTAAAAGATTTTGAGTAACTATAAGGGTTTTCTTGATTTCTTTCTCTTCATATTCAAGTAAATTAATCAAAAAATTACATGATTTCTGATGTTTGTTCAATTCTTTTTGGGAGGAAATTTCTAGTCAATTTAATTTGCTTTATATTAAGGAGTTTTTATTGCATTGTTTTCCATTTTAAAGGTTTGTTGTTTTTCAAAGATTGTTTTTTTTTTTTTTTTTTGGGTTGTAGCTAGTTTTCTTCAGATATCAGGAGATTTTATTTTTGATTTAAAGATTTACTTCTAACTGACGCAGCCGTGAGTGTGAAGACAGAGTTTTACAGAATGGGGTTTTACTCAATTGCTTTCGCACAATTTTGAATAGAGGGCCCAGTTTTTCCAAAAAACTACGTACAATTAGCACAACCATACAGACAATTAGCAGAACACCCAAGATCCTTTGCAGAATGAAACACACTTGTTTATAAAAATTATATTTTGTTACCATGTGAAAACATCATATGATGTAATTCTGTCTGAGCACACTGCTCTTCTTAACCTAAAACATTTTTAGCAATTCTACTCCTCAGTGATGAGTCCTGAAATACACAGAGAAAGTGTGAAGATGTAAGACAGAAAATTCACCAAATAAAACACAAGACCAATGCTGCAGACTGACAAATTTTCTCGCTATACAGCAGAATCAGTCAATCTTTAACAAAGAATGTCCGTACTCTTATAGCAGTGTGCATAACCCAAAAAATTATTTAAAAAAAAAACAAAAACAAAAAGTTCACTGGAGGAAACATTAGGGATTATTTCCTCGCTGAGCTGGATTAGGCCAGAGAATTTTATCGACATCCCAGGCGATATTTTCACTGACAAGACAACGAGGGAAGAACCGCTGTGAATGTCGAATCCATCCTTGAATCGCTGTTGCGTCAATTTGGTCACAGGCCTTCTCCATGGCCTGAATGAGGGGCATCTGAGACCACACTCTTTTTACCACCATGTTGAGAAGGACTCCTCAATGGGATTCAGAAATGGAGAGTATGGTGGTAGGTATAGCAGAGTAAATTGAGGATGCTGCTAAAACCAGTTCTTCAGTTGCAGAACAGTGGAACAAAGCATTGTCCCAGATGACAATGTATTGCATCTGTTGCCTTTTGTTCACTGTCAGAATGTGAGGTGTGTTGTAAGGGCCCATATTGGCATGATGGTGGCGGACCCCATTCTGTGTAATGGCAACACAAAGGGTGATGTTACCTCCATGGTGCCCTGGGGCATTGACAATAGCCCTCTGGCAAATTATATTTCTGCCTCTCCTTCTTCTTTTTGTGAGGTTAAACCCTGCCTCAGTTTAGATTAACTCATGTGAGATCTCGTCAGCATCCATCTGTAAAACCGCCTGTAATACAGTGAAAGACAAGATTTTGTAGTTTAGCATTGCTCTAATACAGTAATTTTAGGTGATGTGTGCAGTGTGCTACATCACAGTGCAATACATACCTCCACATGCTCATGCCGCAGCCCTTTGACCCTCTGAATTCCGCTCAAAAGGCACTCTATGTAGTTGCTTCATTTGAAGTTGATTTATTTTTCAGGACCAGTGCTAGTGTTGACAGAGATACCCTTCTTCTTCTTCTTCTTTTCGTTTCGGCTTTTCCCTTTCAGGGGTCACCACAGCCAGTCAACCTTCTCAATCTAACCCTATTCTCTGTATCCTCCTCTCTCACACCAACTACCTACATATCTTCTCTCACTACGTCCATAAATCTTCTCTTCGGTCTTCCTCTTGACCTCCTGCCTGGCATCTCCAATTCCAGCATCCGTCTACCAATATAGTCCCTATCCCTCCTCTGTACATGACCGAGCCATCTCAGTCTGGCTTCTCTGACCTTCTCTCCAAAACATCTAACATGTGCCGTCCCCCTGATGGACTCATTCCTGATCCTATCCATCCTCGTCACTCCCAAAGAGAACCTCAACATCTTCATCTCTGCTACCTCCAGCTCTGCCTCCTGTCTTTTGTTCAGTGCCACTGTCTCCAAACCATACAGCATCGCTAGTCTCACCACTGTTTTGTAAACCTTTCCTTTCATTCTAAATGAACTTCTTCTATCACAAAGAACCCCTGAAACTTTTCTCCACCCATTCCAACCTGCTTGAACCTTTTTCTTATCCTCTTTTCCACACTCACCGTTGCTCTGGACTGTTGACCCTAAGTACCTGAAATCCTCCAACTTCTTAATCTCCACTCCCTGTAGCCTCACAGTTACACCCGGGTTCCTCTCATTTACACACATATATTCTGTCTTGCTGCCACTAACCTTCATTCCTCTCCTTTCCAGAGCATACCTCCACCTCTCTAGAT
>CAAKHD010007290.1:11249-25566 GCA_901007705.1 Fistularia tabacaria
GCGGCTTGGAGGTGAAGGTGGGGTTGATGGTCGGGGCTTGAGAGGCGGGCGCGTGGTTGCTCTGAAGCGGCGTGGCCTGCGGGAGGGACTGGCTCGGCCGGCGACCGGAGGCGGGGGCGGTGGCTTGAGGGAGGGCGGCGCGGCCGGCGGGCGGCGTGGGCTGGACGGTGGACGGCGGGCGCTTGGTGGGGGGCGTGGCCAGAGGCAGGGGACTCCTTGGCCCGGGAGGCGTCACCGGGGGCAACGAGATGGACACGTCCAGGCGAGGTTGGCTGCCGTCGGGGGACTGCGGCGTGCTGTCCAGCCTGGACGCCAGGAGGCCGTTCTGGTACTGAGAGCGAGTGATCTGAGGAGGAGCACCAGGGACAATTATTTCATTTGTTTGAAAATGGAAGAACTGTCCGAATTTTTTTTTCCAACATAGAAAACGACTTTCAGGATTTTTTTTTTTTTTTCCATTCCAATGTAGGAAATGACCTTAAAAGGACATAAGGTTAGTTGGTTTGACAGAGGATGATCCAGACAATAGGGTTAGATGGAGAAGGTTGACTTGCTGTCGTGACCCCTGAAGGCAAAATCCGGAAGGAAAAGAAGAGGAAGTAGGGAATGACCTTAAAATGAGCCCAAAAATGTGGCTATTCTTAGAAATAGCCACTAAAATGACCTAAAATTTTCCAATAAAAATACTTAAAAAATATTCATCACAATGCAGGAAAGTCCCTCAAGAATAAGCGACAACTCATCTCAAAATAAAAAATATGAAATAAATGAAATAAAAAGATGTTGAAATTAATGTAAAATTATACATACAGGAGAAGCTCGGCTTACGAACATCCCTAATTCTGAACAAATCCGCCAATGGACAGAGCTTACGATCAAGTGTAGCTTTTTTTCAGTAAGCTAGCCCTCATTATGACTCGTGCTAGTGGTGCGAAAGAAGAAGTTAAGAATTTCAGAAGAAGGAAATAATAGCTACACGTGATAGCGGTGTTCGTGCTACAGATCTAGCCAAACACTACCGAATAGCTCAATCAACCATCTGTGCCAACCTGAACAACAAAGATAAGCTAAAGACGGCCGATGTGGTTAAAGGGGCGACTACGCTAACGAAGGAAAGGTCTCAAGTTTTGGAAGAAGTAGAAAAGTTATTCTTAGTTTGGATGAATGAAAGCCAGCTAAGTGGAGATAGCGTTAGTAGATAGCGTTAGCGAGGGTCTCATATGTCAGAAGGCTTTTTTACTTATTTAGCGAAAGAAATGCCGAGAACAAGTGCTGGCAAGAAGAGAAAGAACAGCAGAAAAGCAGCAATAATTAAGGTTATCTTTAATTCCTTTCTGTATTTTTGCCACAAATAATCCCACAAAAAAATTTTCAAAGAGTCCGGTATCTTTTTGGTGCTGGAGAACCGATCAATGGGAGTTACATTGATTTCAACAGGAAACGTTGATTTGATTTCGAAACATTTTGGTTCTGGAACGGAGTCAAAGAAGGGATTAAAATGGCAAACCAAGGTTGTCCTGTATAGGCCTGATATAGGTCATGCTGTGGATTCATACCTTGAAATAGTCCGAGAGATAATTATCATTGAAATTCCTGAGTTTGTGTAAATGAATCCATCTAAAATGGCGCAGCAACGGTCAGCAACCGTTACCTTGACGAACTGCAGGTCTGTTAAGGCCCGGACGCAGAAGTCCGGGACGTACTGGAAGGGGGTCCCCGGGATCTGGCTGTTGCTCCCGCCAACGGAGCCGCCTTCCGGAGCACGCTCAGTGCAGCTCAGGGACGCCGAGCGGTTCAGGTTCCCGCCGTGGGACGGAGAACGGAACTCTGGCGGCGGAGAGTGAAATTAAAAAAACAAATCAGATAAAAGAAATCTTTTCTGGGTCCAACAGGAGAAAATTGTTAAAGTTCAACTGTGTCGTCTGCATATATTAAAGAAAAAAATGGCATCAAACCTGGAAACATCTCGCATGTTTAACGTTGTAAAAAGAAAAACATTGATCTTTCATTCGCTCTGTGTTTTGTGATTGGCTCTTTGACGGCGCTGTCAAACTCACCTTTTTTGTGGGGGGGGGGTGTAAAAAAAAAAAAGGTTCAATTTTGGGCTGTAGAAATAGAAAGAGCACGCTAAAAGTCAACCGGAAGTTTATTTCAGTTCAATATTTCGAACCTATCATGATTAAAATAATAAAATTCAACTGAAAGTTGACACACAGTGCTAAAGGGCTGAGATTATTTGGGGAAAAAAGGCATATATAGTCAACCATCATTTGCATATAAATCAATATTTCTTACCTTTTATGATGATAATAAATAAGATTTAAAATGACAATAAAATAAATAAATAAAAAGTATTTCATTGGAAGTTTACACACATACTAAGGGGCTAGGATAATTTGTGACATGGAAATATATAAACAGGCATTTCTTTTGTTTCGTCTTATTTTATTTTGTTTTTTCTGTTGCTTATATTTTTGTTTCTTTTTTTTTTTTCCAATTACATCTATTACATTTGCACTATTTGTAATTCTGCAGTGACAATTGAATTTCCCTGTTTTGGGATCTATAAAATCAATCTCATCCGACCTTATCTTATCTTACCTGCTTATTAATCAAAAATTGGTAACTTTCACTGGAAGTTCAACTGAGGGGCTGAGATGATGTGGGGTACCAGAAAGATATAATCAAACGTTTCTTTTCTTTCTCTCATATTTTATATATTTATTTCCTGCTGTTTATATTGTTTATGTATTTATTTTTAATTTAATTCTATTTCTTACTTCTATTTTATATAATAAAGCATCATCTGCATATAAATCAAAATTCGTAACCTTTTATAATTAAATAATAAAATTTCACTGGAAGTTTACACGCATACGAAGGGGCTGAGATAATGTGGGGACAGAAATATAAAATTAATTTTTTTTTTGGTTTCTCTCAATTTACATTTCTTTTTTTCTGCGGTTTATATCGTTGTTTCTATTTTTCTTTTTTGGATCTTATTTTTTCTATTTTATATATAATCAAGCAGCGTCTGCATGTAAATCAATATTTCTAAATTTTTATGATGATTGTAATAAACCTTACCTGGAAGTTTACATGCATACTTAGAGGCTGAGATTATTTGGGGGAGTAGAAATATATAATCAAGCGTCGTCTGCGTATAAATCAATAATTCTAACCGACTACGATTTCTAATAGTATAAGTGAGTTAGCAAACAGATACACGTTTAAAAGAATCACAGAAAAATCAAGGCACGACAGCAAGATGAGTGTGTTGGATGACGGTGGGTGTGATCACACTGCAACGAACACAAATAACACACACACACACACACACACACACACACACACACACACACACACACACACACACACACACACACACACACACACACACACACACGTACACAAAGAAGTCGTGTGTTACTGGAAGAGCATGCCACGGCCACGGGTGCATCGAGTGAGCGTTTGGCAGCCAGAGGTCTGAGCTCAGAGGATGCCGCGCTCTGATTGGCCGGGATTCGATGATGTCGTAGGGTCGGAGGTTAGTTGTTGTTGGGGGGGGGTGCGATGGAGATCAGGCGGGGGGTTGCGGTGGGGCGTTAGAAGGAACGGTTCGACATGTCAGGAGATACAGTTGCTTTTGAATAGCCTGCTCGCTCTGGAGTGCTTAGCCGATTAGCTTAGCATAAATTGCAGAGACATGGAGGGGGGTCATTTAGTTGACAAATTCAAGCATTTTCTTATTCAGCTAATTGTTACGAAACGGAATAGTTCACCTAAGATAGCTTTTTTTTTTTTTTGGATTGTACCAAGTGACTGAACCCCCCTCTCCAAACACACACATTGGACGTTCCAGTGAGAATGATGTCCTCTACTT
The DNA here is from genome assembly GCA_901007705.1 of Fistularia tabacaria. Lineage (NCBI taxonomy): Eukaryota > Metazoa > Chordata > Actinopteri > Syngnathiformes > Fistulariidae > Fistularia > Fistularia tabacaria. Next base: position 15,133 of record CAAKHD010007290.1, read on the forward strand.
CAGGATTCCAAGATCCAGGATACGTTGCGACATCTTTACCTTCTAAGCTAATCCATTTTCTTTCAGGCTAAAACATCGTGCACGTCGGTGCCTTCCCGGATTCCAACAACTCGTAATTGGCGACAGTTGGCATCGCCCATTGACGAGCAGGTCACGAGTGAATTTGAAATATTTGTTTCAACGCCACCGTACTTCCTGAAATGTCAAAGCGTTACAGATCGGGCCTCTTCTGAACGTGAGGAAGGTTAGAAACTCCAAGGATGTCGTGTTCAAATCCCCCCGTCCAGCAAGTCTGTCCCATTCTCTACCCATAATTTCTATACCCACTCAAGGGGGGACTTTGATTCCCCCAAAAAGGCCTTGTGAGTATCTGTGAAATGGTTAAATGGCAAAAAAATTCAAGCTGAAATGAGACAAAATAAGTAACTAAGGTTTGATAAAAAGTCTTTCAAGAGACTTTCAACTAAAAGTATTTCTATGTTAATTAATACCAAAAACGAAATATCTGAATTCATACCTTTTTTTTGTTATTGGTCTGTTTGTCTATTTGTCGTAATTTAACAAATAAAAAAATAAAATGCAATAAAAGAAAAATATAGCATTAACGATCATTTAAATTGAGAAAATAAATATTTTTTCTAATTGTCTCATTTCTTTCCAAAAAACAAAGGCAGCGAAAAATTACGAACATGGAGACAGGAAGTGTCCATTTCATCTGACAGGATGTAAATGTTCATTTGCGGGTTTTCACCATAAATCAGTGTTTTTTTCAGCGAAACCTGCTGGACCCGGGGGGGTCTGAAGATGATGAAGGGTGTTGAGGTGGTGAATCCCCCCCCCCCACCACCACCCCACTCCCCGAACCCCAAAAACAGAAACCCACCCCGACCCGGGGGGCCCGGACGAGCGTTTACCTGGGAAACGAGAGAACAGCGAGAACCTCTTAAGAGAGAGGCGTCTCGGCGGGGGGGAGGCCACTGAGGGGGAGAGAGGGGGGGTGACGGCTGGGTGGGGAGGGGGAGGAGGGAGGGAAGAGAGAACAGCCGGTTTATTTAATTTTCCCCTCTTTGCAGCGGAACAGGAAGTCACGCACGTCTTCGGCGGACAAAATAAAAATAAAAAAGACCAGTTCCACGATCGGTAGATAATCGATAGGCCGCCGATCCGCCCTGCTGCAGTCGCGGCGTTTTTCCCCAGCAAAAAAAAAAAAAATTAAATATATTAAAAAAAAAATCAATATCAAAATTTCTACGAATTTTTTTTACACATTTATTTTTCTTTTTACTTTTTTAAAATTATAAATAAATATAAAATAATATATAATCAAAGCTTTGTAAATATCTAAAATAAATTCCCCTCCCCTGCTATCAGTCATTTTGCCCATTTCTTTTCAAGTTTTATTGTTCAATATTTCATGAAATATTCAGGAAATTTTCAGGATCCCTGTAAAGTACAAATTTTTGCAAAAGACAAAAAAACAAAAACAACAGAAATTGTTTTTTGCTGATTTAAAGTAACAGCAGTCTAATTTTAAGATCTGATGGAAAAAAAAAACTCTAGCAGGAAAATGTGATGAAATGAAAACATTACAGGAATGTTCAAAAATGCTAATAGAAAATTTCATTGAAAAAAACCTTAAAGGGGAAATTTTATTAAAACTGCTTCAAGGTCTCAGTTAAAATAAACAGTTTCAAAGATATTAGGGGACTATTTTTCGCAGCGGATTGACGGGGTGATGCTCGGTGTGTTCTGGAGGCGTCGGGACGCACAGGTAAACACTTACATGACACGTAAAAAACACGGAGCGGCAGAAAATGCGACGCTGACGTGACGTTCACAGAGCGACAAACAGGTCAGCGAGACAGAGAGGAGGAAGAAGAAGAAGAAGAGAGGAGGAAGAAGAAGAAGAAGAAAGTTGTTTCCTCCTCCATTGTGTATTTGATTATGAACGGCTTCCTGGTTTGAGGAGCATCAGCCAATCAATTTGAACAAAAACAAAAAAAACAGTCAATGTGGAAATTTGATTTGACCTTGACGGGCTGAAAATAGATAGTTCAGGTTTAAAAACAATTACAATTTTTTCATTGAAAGTCTAATGTGCCTGATATTGTTATAAAGCTTCATTTTCATCGTACTGATATTACAACTTAGTCTATCTATAATAACAATACTAGCATCCTTAATTTTATAATATTCTTAGTTTTTCTCTTAATTTTTTATTACTTTACTCTGTTAATATTTAAACTTCCATCTAACACAGCATATATATATGTTTTTTTTAACTTTTATTTGATAGTATTCTAATATTTTTTAAGACTTTCCCAGACTCTCCCAGCTCCTGTTTTTTTGACAGAAGGGGGAGGCATGTTGTTGTAATTTCGATATTCGGCCAGTGGGTGGCAGCAGTGAGCCGCCGGCGAGTCTGCCCGTTGCCGGGCGGCGAGGGCGAGTGACGTCGCCCGTGACGTCGCCCGAAGCTGTGACGTCACAACGACTGTGCAGACTTTCAAGAAATAGACTTTATTATCAATAAACTGTGACTTTATGCCATTCGAGTTCCATCTTTTCCTCTTCTCAGAATCGTTGCTCTCTTTAAAATCAAAGCTTTATTCTGGAAATCTACAAATCTGTATTTATATATTTTTAAAACGTCTGATTATTATTTACAATATAATATTATATTGTTACTTAATAAAACAGAGTTTGACATTTTTGTTTTGTTTTGTAAAATTACAATTGAAGTTTAACTTTATCCTACAAACATTAGTGTCTCTTTTCCATAAATCCTCCAAAGAAATAGTCATCCTGTTATTGAAATTAGTCACTAAACTCTTATTACTAACGTTCATTAATATGGGTATATAAATGAATATACAAATATATATATATTTTTCTATATTTAAATGTAGTGACATTGTTTAAATGTAGTGACATTATTCTCATTACTAGTTAACTTTTTTCTTCATTATTCTTCCATGGATTTCAAATGCATCCTTTTGACAGAACTTTAATTCTTTATCGTATGAAACATATTTATTTATTGGATTATTCACATTGCATCGCGACAATTCACATCACAGCTTTTTTTTGGGGAATGAATGACAATCGAATTCCTGTAACATTCAAACTTCATATTTATTTAAATTGCGAGGAAGTTTTTATTATTTTGCGCCTTTTTTTACATTTCTATTCGTAACGACTTAATCCCGTCATATTTCTTATCGTATATTGATTGTAAATAGAATCGGAACCCATTTACGACCCAACATTATTTTCTTTATGTATTCATTTTGACGCATGAATTCTAATGTCTGCATATAAAGTTAACCCTAAATCGAATCATCCTAATGTTTTCCCTATTCGTTTAATTTCTATATTGTTTTCAACGTTTTAATTGCATTTTCCAGCGTCAGCCGGTCAGCCTCTATTTGAAGTGTCTTTAAGAGCTCCCTCATTTGGATTAAGCCTGTTGACGTTCCACCTCGAACAAACTTCTCAGCTGACGGTCGCACTGACGCAGGCCTTGGCCCGCGGTAGGAAGGCAGCACTTTGCGTTCGCTAGGCGGCTTTAAAAAGAATTAGCACGGCATCGGCTGAAAATTGGACAGATAGTATTTAAAAATTAGCAAGAGAACAACAATAGGTGTTGCTGAGAGTTCTGGCTAACGCCAATAGGACTCGGTTAACTAACAAAGCAGGCATCTCAGCTTACTACAGTGGTATGCTAAAGTTAGCTGTCGGACTCTGTCACAGCTAACACGACAGGCATCTCAGCTTATTACAGTGGTATGCTATCGTTAACTATAGGACTCTGACACAGCTAACACGAACAAAACAGGCCTCTCAGCTTATTGCAATAGCATGGTAACGTTAACTGGAGGACTCTGACAAGGCTAACCCCAACAAAACAAGCGTCTCAGCATGTTACAGTGGCATGCTAACATGAACTGTAGGACTCTGACATGGCTAACACGAACAAAACTGGCGTCTCAGCTTATTACAGTGGCATGCTAACGTTAGCTGAATGAAAGACAGGCATCTTCGCTTATTAACACAGTATGATAATAACAAAGGGGCCAAAAGTCTCAACTCATAGCATTAGAATGCTAACATACCAATCTAACACTGACTAAAGTCAGATAGCTCAGCTAAGTAGAGTAACATGATAATATTAACTCAAGCCAAGAGTCCCACCTAATTGGAGTATCATGCTAACATTCACCTAACATAACACAGGTGATCCTAAGACAGCCATCTTTGTTAATCACGACAGCATGCTAATGTTACAGTATGTACTACATTATAAAATTGTTATATTGTTAATTAATTAGTATATAAGAGGCCTTGAGACTCAGCTAACTGCAGTAGCTGTAAAATGCTAACACAAACTCAACTCTTATTAAAGCCAGGTGTTAAAATTAGCGGAAACCAAGAGCCTTAACAAATTGCAGTAGCATGCTAACACACAGCTCACACTAATGAGCAAAGGATTCTCAGGTAACTGCAGTAGCATGCTAACACATACCTAACATTGACTGATGACAGTGTTAGCAAGATGCTAACATGAATCAAGACCGAGAGTCTACAGTTTCACTCTGATATTGCTAACGCTAACTGGGGACAGGTGTCGTTGCTAGCTGCAAGAGCATCCGAACACGATAAACCGGAGCTGAAAATTAGCTAACACGACTAGCGTTTAGCTGTGAGGCTAGTTTGAGCACCACTTAGCAAATTAATAACCACGACAACCTTTTAGCGTTAGCACTCGGGGTTTCGGTTTGTTTTTATGAGCCTTGTTGGCCTGTTGTCTGTCACATTTGAAAAAATGAAGCAGCTTGTGGCTAATGAAACTGTGGTGTGTGTGTCTATGTGTGTGTGTGTGTGTGTGTGTGTGTGCGTGTGTGTCTCACCCAGCGTGGGCGCGCTCAGAGCCATGACGCCATAGTAGGAGAAGGGGCCGGTTTCAAACTTCATGTTTTCGTTCCCGGCTTCCACCTCCACTCGACCCTAAAACACACAAACACACACTTTGTTTTTGTGGTGTGTGTGTGTGTGTGTGTGTGTGAGTGTGAGTGTGTGTGAGTCGTCTCCTGTGGCACGAAACAAACACACACTTTGACGGCTCATAAATATTGCATTCGGCCTCAGTGTCTGTTTACCCCAGACACACATCCACAGGTAGCCATCTGTGCCGGGACGGCCGCTGCTACATCATAAAATAAAATAAAATAAAATAAAATAAAATAAAATAAAATAAAATAAAATAAAATAAAATAAAATAAAACAAAATAAATAAAATAAAATAAAATAAAACAAAATAAAATAAAATTAGAAAATGAAGTTAGAGAAGTTGCTTTTTTAATTTTGTCACTGATTTATAATTAATTATTTTTATGCAATAAGTGATCTTAAAATTGAGTTTTCTTTGTTTTTATTAAAATTTAAAATGTACATCAGTTGTGCAAAATTAGAAGGAATTGCATGAAAACATATTTCTGGAAATACTCAATTTTAAAGGTCTGAAAACTGAGCATAATTATTAATAATATGACAAAAAATGCATTTTGCAGGAAATCACTAAATAATAGTGACCTTTGAATTTTAATAATCGTAATAATTATTTTCATAATAGTAATATGGTGAATAATAACAGTGGCCTTTGAAATTTTAATGATAGTAATTATAATTGTGAATAATAATCGTAACCTTCGATTTTTTTATTTCAATTAAAAATGTACATCAGTTGTGCAAAATTAGAAGGAAATGCATGAAAACATATTTCTGGATAAACTCAATTTTAAAGGACTGAAAACTGAGCATAATTACTAATAATGTGACAATAAAATGCATTTTGCAATAAATCACTAAATAATACCGACAAATAACTTAGAAATTATCTGAAAAATAAAAAGAAATGAGTAAGAGTGAGAAAAACACTGATCCGAAAAAAATAAAAATCTTAATTTTCAATTATCTGGATCTGTGACTGAAAGTGGACTTTAAAAAGACGCCATTTTTATGCATTTAGTCGCCTTAATGGCAACGGTGGTGGCAACATCCCCTGCAGTCACACACACACACACACACACAAACACACACACACACACACACAGGCGGTGGAAGGGGAGCGTTGAACTCGGGTTACGAGTTGATTGTCAGCGGTTACTTTATCCACACCTCAGGTGTCACCCGCGTTTCGGGTTGGCGTTTGGACCAGCGGAGGCGGCGAGCGGCACTTATTTTATTCATTTATTTTTTATTTCAAAAAAATGCTAAGAATTCAGTTAACGGGCATTTTAAGGAATATGTTGAAATATAAATTAAATCTATTAAATAATTTCCCGCAAGGTATTGATAAAGTATCATAAAAAAAATAAAAAAATGTACTACTTCTATTAATAATAATACATTTTATTTAAGGCACCTAACTTGACATTCAAGGACTCTGTAAAGATATAAAAACATACACAAAATACGGATTTAAAAGAAATGATAAAAATTAAAACAATGAAAGTACCCAAGTGGTAAAAGTAGAATAAATAGATGATTAAATAAAAAGTAAAATAAATAGATGAATTAAGAAAGAGTCAAATGAATAGATGAATTAATAAATAGTCAAATAAATAAATCGATGAATAAATAAATAGTCAAATAAATGAATAGATGAATAGTCAAATAATTAGATGACTAATAAAGAGTCAAATAAATACATGAATTAATAAATCGTCAAATAAATAAATAGATGAATAAATTAATAGTCAAATAAATAGATGACTTAATAAATAGTCAAATAAATAGATGAATAAATAAACAGTCAAATAAATGGATTAATTAACAAATAGTCAAATAAACAGATGAATAAATAAATAGTAAAATAAATAGATGAATAAATAAATAGTAAAATAAATAGATGAATAAATAAATTAATGTATAAAAATGCAGTTGTGCGTCAGCTGGAATCGGACGCTTTAAGCTCATGTGTTTTGAGCTTTACAGTCGGAGGAATTCAGCCAGTTTTGACGGACAGCGACATTCCACCAATCAGATCTTCTGTTTTCAGTGTGTTTTGAAAAAAAAAAAACATTGAGAATGATGTAAAAATTGCCGTTCCTGACGTCCAATGGCGTTTTTCCCCCACTTCGGAGCCGACACCTGAACGCACCGCGGCCATTTCACTGTTAAACCAAACACTGGGGGTTTGTGGAAGGCAGGAAAGGGAAGGAACAAAGTCTCGGGTGTTATTATTTTTTTCCTTCTCCTCCCGCGGTTGATGGGAAGGTTTCGGCTTCGGCGTTAATCGCCTCCTCCTTCAACCCCCCCCCCCTCGCCCCCTCCCCCCCTCCGCCTTGAGCGGCGTGCTTCCCCCTCCATATGCTCGATCCTCCTTAACCCTTCAATCCCAACGCCGGCGTCAAAGTTACATAAGCGGATCGAAGGGTGAAGGTCGTGGACGCCACCTCCGTCCGCCACCGCCCTCCTCCACCCACCCCGTGACCTGCGGTCGACCCCTCAGGCTCATCGCTCTCGGGGTGGGGGGTGGGGGTGGAGATAATGTATAGGAAACAAAACAAGACAAAAATCCAAACGTGTCCGAAAATTGCCTTCCAAATAGACGGAAAGAGGAATCGGTGACGGACAAAAATTCAAACATTCTGATAAAATAATAATAAATATAATAAATGTCATGAATAAATTGTAGGTTGAATATGGATTGTAAATAAATGAGCTGGCTTCCTCTATTATTTACATAATTATAATAATTATTATTTTCCAGACACTCTGATAAGTGGTGACATATTATTATATAAATTTAAATTCATTTGTATGGACCTTATTATATATATTATCATATAATCTCTCTTTGTTCACCTGAGGTGCCTTAAGTTCATTCCCCCCCTCCCCCCCGTTAGCTTAGCCACTGGCTGTAATCCCCCGGGTCACTTCCTGCTTCCTGCTTCCTGTTTTGACCCGCCGTCGATGTGGGACGAAAAAATTGAAATCGATCAAATTAATGAATAAATTAATAGATTCATAAATTAATAAATAAGGTTATGCTAGCACTGATAATATTAGAGATTCACTCATAATAACATTACTACGAACATTTCAAATACTACCACTTACTACTATCATAATAATAATAATTATAATGATAATAGTAGCAATCATAAATGATCAACTTCCAAAGAAAGCAATCAAATAAAAATGAGTATCAACAAATAAAAACAATAAAATGGGTAATATTTATAATTAAGACTAAATAATAGTCTGTCCATATAAATTATATTTCTGTATGTATCTCACATTATTATTACGAGTGATATTATTTACATGCATCTATTTGCATAGATCTCATTTTACTAATTATGTTAAAAATTACTTTGCACAGCAGCAACTGCGTGTGTGTGTGTGTGTGTGTGTGTGTGTGTGTGTGTGTGTGTACCTGCAGGATGAGGATGAAGTGGTCCACGGGTCTCCCCCGCTGATACAGGAAGTGCTGCGACGACCGCTTGTCGTTGTCGTTGAACTTCAGCTCCTGGACGACGTCGGGATGCTTGAGGATCCTCAGCAGGACCTTCTCTGTGATCTGGAACGGACTGAAGAGGCTCACCTCTGACACACACACACACACACATCGTCTTATATCAGGTTTTATTACATTGACACTCATCTTTGTTTTTGTATGTTAAAAGCTTCCATTTTATATTAATCAAATATCATACATATTGATTTGTCAAATTTATGAATCTATGCGTCTATGTTTATATCGATAAATCACTATGATTATTATATTTTTTTATTTACTGTATAGCTTGACACTGCTGGATTGAAAATAAAACAGAAAAATGACCAAGGAAGTAATTGAGAATTCACCCAAAAAAAGGTTAAATAATAATAACAAACATAATTATATTTATATATATTACCATTGCTGCTATTATATATATTATATTATCATTATAATATAATTATATAATATCTTATATAATATATTATTATATAATACTAATAATGACAACAATTATTTATATTTTTATATTTTTTATATTTATCATATTTATTTATATTTTATATATTTTTTTATTAATGTATCACCATGATGATTATTGTTATATGATTATATAATGATAGTAATACTAAAACCTATAATAATAATTATGATCACAGGAAATTAATCTCGGTGTCTGGAAAGAAGTCTGGAAATGGATTTATTAGAATACACCGAAAACAGAGTATAATTAGTATTATTGCGGTTATAATAATCATAATTCTAATTATGGAATACTACTAATAACAGCACATTATTCTTCAAAATCCTTTTATCATTATTCCTTCAATAATAATAATTTTGAATTATTATTATTTTAATATAGTGCACTATGTACAATATAAGAATACATACAGTATATAGAAATTATAATATATAATAAGAAGAAGAATTTTTTATCATTACAATATACCTTATATAATTTAAATAACAATTATTGTTAAAGGGATCCAATCTTGATGAGAAATGGATTTATTAGAATACATGGAAACTAGAAGCAGGAAAAAGACATGAATGAATGGATGAACGAATGAAAAAAAGAATGATCCAGAAATTTGGCAAAAAAAAAGGAACCCAGAAAAAAACAAACAAAAAAAAAACTTGAAAAAAGTAAAGAAAATCAGCAAAACAGTGCTAAATTCCCGCCTCTTCCGCGGGAACTCGGGAGATGTGGGGCGCTGACATGGCGGCTCACCTGTGGCGAGGAAGCGATGGGCCGCCAGCATGAGCTGAGGAGAAATCTTCACCTTGCTGTCGCTGTCGTGCTTGAAGGCCGAGAAGTCTCGCTTGCTCTTGTTGGGGTCGACCTTCTTCCTGTTCCTGTTGTCCGCTGCACACGCACACACACACACACACACACACACACACACACACACACACACACACACACAATCACACACACACAAACACACACACACGCACATGCACACACACACGCACACAATCACACACAAGGTCAGGGTGATGTCATCACTGAGCCCAACACTTATTTCCACTGTGTGTTGGTGTGTGTGTGTGTGTGTGTGTGTGTGTGTGTGTGTGTGTGTGTGTGTGTCAGGGGTTATTTATTCTTCCTCTGGCTGTGTGTGTGTGTGTGTGTGTGTGTGTGTGTGTGTGTGTGTGTGTGTGTGTGTGTGTGTGTTTGTGTTTTTCCTTATTTTTTGTGTGTGTGTGTTTGTCCTTAGTCTGTGTGTGTGTGTGTGTGTGTGTGTTTGTGTTTTGCCTAAGTCTGTGTGTGTGTGTGAGTTTGCGTGTGTGTGTCTCTGAGTTTGTGTTTTGCCTTAGTCTGTGTGTGTGTGTGTGTGTGTGTTTGTGTGTGTTTATCTGTGTATATGTGTGTGCTAAGTTTTGTCTGTGTGTTCCTGTGTGTATGTGTTCTTTTGTTC
>CAAKHD010007291.1:0-61332 GCA_901007705.1 Fistularia tabacaria
GCAGGCTTCTATGGCGGAAAAAAAACCAGGCCCCCCCCCCCCCCCCCCGGGGCCCCCCCCCCCCCCCCCCCCCCCCCCCCCTCCCCCTGGAGCCAGGCCTGGGGATGGGACTTGATTGTGAGTGCCTGGTGGCCGGGCCTGCACCCATGGGGCTGAACCAGACACAGCCCGAAGGGACGACATGGGTCCCCCTTCACCACCCACAGGAAGGGCCAAGGGAGTCGATTGCAGTGTGAGCTGGATGGTGGCCGGAGCGGAGGACCGTTCCCTTGGTCCGACCTCCTCAACCCCGTCAAGGGGATCTGGTTTGGTGGCCATGGGATCAGGTCTCTGCTTTTTGGAGATGATGTGGCTTCGTCGGGCCATGATCTCCAGCTCTCGCTGGAGCGGTTTGCAGTTGAGTGCGAAGCCGGGATGAGGATCAGAATCTCCAAATCCGAGACCATGGTGCTCGACCGGTAACGGGTGGAATGCCCACTCCGGGTCGGGGAAGAGGTCCTGCCCCAAGTGGAGGAGTTTTAGTATCTCGGGAACTTGTTCATGAGTGAGGGAAGGATGGAGTGGGAGATCGACAGGTGGAATGGTGCAGCATCTGCAGTGATGCAGAGTCTGTACCGGTCTGTCGTGGTGAAGAGGGAGCTGAGCCGGAAGGTGAAGCTCTTAATTTACCGGTTGATCTATGCGAGAGATGGGGAGAGGGAAGTGCGGGCCTCCCTGCTCTGGCTGCTGCCCCTGCAACCCTGCAAAGATGGATGGATGTTACCTTGTCAAAATTTTATGATATCATATACTGACTGAAAAGGCTCTGGCAGAAGCAAAGCTTATAACGCCCGCCTAATTTATACTTATTGTTTCTAACAGAGATTATATTAATGGAAGAATTTTTCTTTTTCATGTAACAAGCCAAACAATATCAAGCTTAATTTACAGCCATATATGTAAATCAAAGAGTTGTACAATGCTTTCTTGAAAAGGCTAAAGGAACTACAGGTTTTCATATTTAAATCGGTACTGTTCCATAACTGAACTCCAGAGAATGAGATGCATCAACGTTTAATCTCTTTCTTCGCTCTGAGTAAATTTGCACCAATCACGTAAATCACATTTACTCTCATGGATTGAAAAGACGCTTTGAATGGAATCGTAAAGAATTTTTGCTTTTGCTTTAAACTTAAGTTGCATAGTTCGGTATAAGCGTAAATCTCTCTGTAAATTTCAACAGATGTGAATTAAAAACTATTTCATTAGTATGATCATAATAACCTGCATTATTAATAATTCTTATAGCTCTCTTCTGATAGAACATTTTTTTCTATGGTGGTTTTAAAAGTTGACCCCCATATTTCCACACAATAAGTTAAATAAGGAAGGATGAGTGAGCAGTAGATTCAATGCAAACCCTTATAATTAAATTTGTCTCTTGCTTTATAAAGGATCTCTGTGGATTTAGAGATTTTTCCTTTTACATATTCTCGATGTCTTTTACAGTTTAATTGATGATCAATATAAAACAGAATCATTTCAACTGGATACTGGCTGAGGTGTAATAGCAGAATGGTGTAATTTTGAATGATTAAATAGTAATAGTAAACAATTTAAAAAATCCAGCACTCTTGGTTTGGGATGTCGAAATTAAGCCACCAACTCTTGATTTTCTACTTATCTTGAACATATATCAAAATCAAGAACCAGGATTTGCAGTTTGACTCTGAATTTAACTTCAGAGTCAAGACAAACAGCAGCATTAATGTTTAGTCCAGGGGTAGGCAAACTTTTTTGACTCAGGGGCCACAATGGATTTTAAAATTTGACAGAGGGGTCGGGACTGGAACAGAGGGATGGAATGTTTGTGAACTAATACGAATGACATAGATAGAATTGACACGGTCACCTTCGCCGGTTTTTGGGGGCCCCGCACTCCCGCACCTGGAAGTCTTTGAACTCTTTCTCTGTTGGCGTGGAGTTGTGGCGTTGCAATCGGTCTGGACCCCAACCATTACATTGGTACTTGACTCTTGAATTGTGGTTTGTCCGTGAAAAAAAAAAAAAAATGCTGAGACTGAAAATTAGCTGTCAACCTCTGTGCCACAGCCACCCATTGACTGTTCACAAGCATAGTTAAAGATGATATTGTTTTCCTTGAAAACCGCAAATATTTCAGGGAAAAGGTAAAGTAAGTGAGGTATAAAAACAATAAAATTTCGTCAGGCTGGATTAAAACACCCAGTGGGCCGGATATGGCCCGCAGGCCATAGTTTGCCCATGCCTGGTCTAGTGTGACACTATTCCAGAGTTTTGACATTTGTGCCAGACTTCAATCTGACACTGTTATGACCTCCGCTTCCCAAACAGGAAAACTTTCTTTTGTCCGATTCTGTCTCCGAGCATTTCACATTGAATCATAATTATGCTGTTCTTTTATCTCCTCGAACAGGTTGCATAGAGCATTATTTGAAGTGCGTTTTTTTGGCTGACGTTGAACAAATGTCTTTTTTTTCTGCCACTGTGCTGTACAATCGCAAGGATTGTGAAAGGAAATAAAAAAGTCACATGAATATGATAAAAACCAAACTAACTTTAGGTGACTTTAGTGTCTGATGCCTGAAGCACAGGGATGCATCTCAATTATCACCATCACTATCATAGTCATCCATGTGCTTGAGGTAGAAATCATTGCCTGGTCTTATAATGACAGAACAATCCGGGGCAGATTCTAATTTTGCCCTGCAAAAAGCCGCAAAGGACAGCAAACTCAACCTACCTTTCTGAAAGTAGCTCAATGGAACTTGGATTTCGATTACCATGTCCCTTTGCATTAAATATTTAATTGACTGTTTTTTCATGTAGGTAAAAAGGCAGACTGTACCATCTCCATGAGTGATGCTGATCTCCTGGATCTCATGACTGGAAAGTTGAATCCACAAACGGTGTGTCATGTCTTACAATACATAACCATGGCAAGCCCACTTTTCTGTTTTCTTTGAATATATGTTGTCTCTCACTGAGTGCTGCTGGCTTTGGAAAGATGTCATCCTAAAGCAATTTACTCTAACCCCATTCAATCTTTGATACTTGACAAATGATTGATACTTGATACTCAGCCAATGCTATAGCTACAGCATTCATTATTTCAGAATTTATTAAAATGTATCTATACTCTGTGGATTTAATATTTTCCCTGCCATTATATTTGTAAAACACATTAGGGCTGAAACCCTTTGGCTCAAAGTGGTTGCAGGTTTGAAACCTGACCTTCTTGACCCGCAACTCTTCATAGGACTTGATTGCAAAGAGTTGAGACATATCTGGGACTTACAAAAACAGTTTCCTAGTTCTACCTCTGTCTGAAGGAGACGAGAAGTTCAAAATTGGAACAAAACTTACAGCATATAGATGTAAATGTGACAGTAGCTTTGAGTTAATGTTACAATTTTTAGTTTCATTGTATTGACAGTGTATTTTTATTTGGATCGTTCTTTTTTTTGCAAACATTTGAGATGTAGAGTCCTGTCACACTCTTACATGTTTCACCATTTTCGAGCACTTGATGTCCGAAATAACTAAACTGTTTACCCCAGTGGCTGAGCCAAACTATGATCATAAATAATAAATGAATTACTATTGCGAGAAATAAAAATTAACAGCCTTGCCTGTTAGCAGCTCTGTGGAAAAAGCTTGAACCGGTTCATTTCTTGTTTATCTCCTGTGTAGATCTTGACAGAGTTTTTTTCTGGTAAGAAGTTGCCTCTTGAGTTTTTCCGTTGAATGCGATGCCTGTCTCCAATTAAATGCTAAAGGAAAACATCAAATCAAACCGCTGCTCCTGCTCGCATTTGCTTTCAAGCTTTTTTATCTGTGGAGACTTTTGGTATGTGAAATGTTAATAACAATTCTTGTTTTCTCAGAATCTATGCTCACTGCCTCTTTCAACTATTGTAGCTTTCATGCTCAAGTGGAGACTGAGGTTAGCTTGATGTGCTTGTCATCAACTACATTTCAGTCAAATGAAGGATAAAGAGTGCAACTGTTGGGAAAAACATTTTCTGTTTTGAGTTTCCTCTGAGTGAGGCATCACTCTGAACTGTCAGGATTTTTTTCTTAATTTCTCCTTTTAACTCCTGTCTCTCTAGGCATTTTTCAAGGGGATGCTGAAGATTACTGGAAACATGGGCATGGCCATGAAGCTTCAGAACCTACAGGTCACTCCAGGCAAAGCCAAGCTATGATCATGGATGGCTACGATCTATGAGACCCTGTGAATGCGGACTGTTGCGCACATAGTTGGACGAACCAAGAAAATAGACGTTGCCGTGATTTTGGCTACTTGAAGGTTATTGTGTAGGCCTTGACTCACCAACACCCTTCGTAATCTGCAGTAAGATGATGTTGATTAAAAATCATAGGTGATCGTAGATGTAAGGAATAATCACCAATCGTGTGCGTGATAAACCACCCTTTACATTGTGTTGGGGTCTTCAGCTCCATGCCCTGCCTTAAAATCATTAAAAGCAAATTTCCTCCCGTTTTCTCTGCTGCTTTTCCTGGGAACTCTAAATATGACTTCTAACAGCTTAGTGCTTGACCTGAACTCCCTGGAGCTTAGATTAGGCCCAAATCATTCCACGCCAATCCAAGCTACCCCACTAGTCCTGCCTCACATTCCTGTATGTCTTCATTTTTGGAACAAGCAGTTCCCTCCCCTCTATACTTATGGTACGTCTTTTGACGCTGACTCTGACTTACATAACTGTAATATCCACTATGTTCTTCCCCACAAGAGAGAGCCAACAAACAATTACATACATTTGTTTGCTTTTTCACATGAATGCAATGGGAAACATTTACATTCTAGGTTAACAATATTGATACTGCAATGGAATGCCACATTGTTAAAACTCATTGCAGTCATTTTTTTGCTGTGTGTAACTTCACCTGGAAATTTAATAAAGAGTTTATGTCAGTATGTTTGAATGAAACTCCCACCATGTCTGTGAGAACGGAGATATAATTTTCTAATTTATTCATCACCAAGCACAAGCAACAACCTCAAAAGAGCACCATCTGCCTGTTTTTCTACACTTAAATCAAGTCTTGGAGGGTGGGGTAATCCCAGTTGTTTCGGTTACTTGGCACTTTGCAAAGCACAAATTTAAGTCAATAAATTTTTTCTTTCGCTGCTGTACAGTGCAAGGAATGCGTAAAGGCTGTGTTTTCTATTCTATAATAATGAGAATCAAATTATTCAATAAATCATGCAATACAGATGTCAAATATTGCATCCTGCTCCTTAGTTTAGTCAGTTGGACAAAAGCACTGAACCTTTGGCCCTGTCCCACACTGAACACTACTTTTAAATGAGAACATGTGATCCTGACTCCTCCCAACAAAAGACCAGAATCTTAGCAGTGCAACAGAAAGACCGATTATCTTTCGTTTTGTGCATTATAGACCCACCCCACACACACACCAGTGGTATGGTAAACCTTTGGAATGTGAGCTTGTCAATAGTTGTCTCATAGGTTTACACTGTAACTCATGCATTCATATTATTAGCTAAATTAAATCCAAGCGCCACCTCTGAAAGATCTCTTGTGTTCCATGCAGATGTGTCAGCGTGAACCATGCAGATGTTTAATGCAATTTACCAGTGCAATTCACAGGACCGGCAAAGTGTTTCTGGGTGTGGTTTTCCTTTGAAGACTACATTGTTTTGTAATTTTACATTGTTGAATTCATTATTCATGATTCATTCATGAATGCACGAATCAGAGCATGTAGATGGAGCATTCAGTTTTGTGTTTAAAATGTAATTACTTAAAATGGCTGGGAGCCATCACACTCCATACATTTGGTGCTTTCAGCTAATTAGTGGGATGGTGAGAATGTAGAGAAGAGAAGGGATCTAACCATAAAGTTTCTGGTAAAATTACTCCATATAAGAGATAACAGTTGGGAAATAAAGCGCTCTGTTATGAACTCTGTTGATAAATATGAAATGTAATTCAACAGGAAAGTGGTCTTGTTTCACCTGCTGCAGGCGTTCACTTTGTTAGGTGCCAGACTGTGTTCATGCTTAAGCCTCAAAGGCCCAAAAATGTACAGCTGGATATGATATTGATCTACATGTTCAGCCAAACCCTTTGTAACAATTTCAATGGAAGAGTTGTTTGTCTCTCTAAATGCAGAATAACACAGAAACAGCCTTATAGATTTTTATTAATTGCTGCTGCAATGTTGGACATTGAAGGTGGGTATTGAAGGCCACCCACTTTTTCAGCAGAACTTAATCACAGGTCAGATGCAGTAACACCTTCTCAGTCTTAGGTTATTGTGACAAAAGGTAAGTGTGTGATGGGTATTATTTAACATTGAAGATGTATTGGAGAATTACCATTTGATATGTAATGAATGCCACAAATTGCACATCATACTTGCTCATACCAGTTGACACGGTGTGTTTTTCAACACTTAATCGCGCAATAAGTGGAAAGTTTCACGCAAACAGCCTTTTTGCACATTCAGGGTATGTCAAAAAAAAACGATTCTTTGCATCATCAGTCTTCGTTCACTCACATCACTTTTTGTAGTTAAAAGAGCTCGATCACTTTTCACAACCTACAATGCTAATATCAGGAAAGGGGATCTGGTTTGGTGGCCATGGGATCAGGTCTCTGCTTTTTGCAGATGATGTGGCTTCGTCAGGCCATGATCTCCAGCTCTCGCTGGAGCGGTTTGCAGCTGAGTGCGAAGCGGCCGGCATGAGGATCAGCGTCTCCAAATTCGAGACCATGGTGCTCGACCGGTAACGGGTGGAATGCCCACTCCGGGTCGGGGAAGAGGTCCTGCCCCAAGTGGAGGAGTTTTAGTATCTCGGGAACTTGTTCATGAGTGAGGGAAGGATGGGGCGGGAGATCGACAGGCGGAATGGTGCAGCATCTGCAGTGATGCAGAGTCTGTACCGGTCTGTCGTGGTGAAGAGGGAGCTGAGCTGGAAGGTGAAGCTCTTAATTTACCGGTTGATCTACACGAGAGGTGGGGAGAGGGAAGTGCGGGCCTCCCTGCTCTGGCTGCTGCCCCTGCAACCCGACTATGGATAAGTGGCGAAAGATGGATGGATGTTACCTTGTCAAAATTTTACATGACATCATATACTGACTGAAAAAGGCTCTGGCAGAAGCAAAGCTTATAACGGCTGCCTAATTTATACTTATTGTTTCTAACAGAGATTATATTAATGAAAGAATTTTTCTTTTTCATGTAACAAGCCAAACAATATCAAGCTTCATTTACAGCCATATATGTAAATCAAAGAGTTGTACAATGCTTTCTTGAAAAGGCTAACCAACAATGCTAATATCAGGAAAGGTTTAAATTCAAATAACTATACCGTTATAAAGAAATGTATTACTGTCCCTAGTGGAAGTCTGTACTCTCCAGGCGACATTTTAATTTACATATGTGTCTGCACGAAAACATAGAGTAAGTAATAAAGATTGTTTATTAAAAATTCAAACTGGTTTTAATAAATAGCAGGCTATAGTAAAGCCCCCCCCCCCCACAAGATGAGGGCACAATTACTATCTTTGAAATTCATATTTCTAAGCTGTGACTGGACAACATTGTTGCAATTACTGGGATCATCCGTATTCAAGACTCCCCCTTTCAAATCTCTATCTGCCATAAATTTAGTGTAGTTGTTCCTTTGCACTCCCTGTATAAGAGCATCTAGATTTGTATGTATGCAAAATCCTGAACATGCTGATTAGAATAAAATAGCAAGTGTATTTAATTTTTTCCCTGTTTCTGTGGCCTACTTTTCTCCTCCTCCTCCCCCCCATTAATTTTATTTTCATTTTGCTCTAGATCACTCCCCCATGGGTTGTATCTTTCCCCGCCCAGCTCTGCGCTCCTTCTGCCAGATCCAGCCTGCGTCCCTAATTATCTGTCCAGTTCTCTGCAGCCGCCCCCACCCCACCCCACCCCAGATTGTCCAGATTGTCCCTCTGCCAAGTGGCCTTGGAGCCAAATAGCAATATTCAGAGTCTGTCCAAGCTG
Organism: Fistularia tabacaria; assembly: GCA_901007705.1. Taxonomy (NCBI): domain Eukaryota; kingdom Metazoa; phylum Chordata; class Actinopteri; order Syngnathiformes; family Fistulariidae; genus Fistularia; species Fistularia tabacaria. Next base: position 8,056 of record CAAKHD010007291.1, read on the forward strand.
CATGGCTGGCTGGATTCATTGATCATCGGCGGTGAGCTAATGGGTGTTTGCGAGAGATGCCGTGACGAGCCCAATGTGACAGGGTTGAGCCAGGTCACCTTTTATCTTAGTCGAGTCAAATCAGCCTGAGACTGCGCTTGAATTTTATGTATCAGCTCCAAGGTGTTCTGAAAAGTGAATGGGAAAAGACAAATATCACTGTGTTGGTGTGATAATTGAATTTCACTCCCCGGTTTCTATGAAAAAATGTGGCCTACAACATTTTCGATTTCCTCAGCACTGTAGTACAGTACTAATATCGGTAATAATACTGTAAAAATGTATTGGTGCTGACAAAAGAAATCAAATATATTGATTAACTGGTTGATAGTTGAATGTTTAAATGGTGTTGCTCCAGAGCTCAGCATGTGGTACCTTTAATTTGTCTGCAAACTGCTGCAAAATGTGTTGATTTAACAGGAAGACCATATTCGAGCACATTTCAAAATATAATCAGGTTGAAGTTCAGATCCATTTGTAGAGTTAAAACCATCAAAATGTTGATGCAAAAGCTCCCTCTCACACTTTTTTAATGTCAATTTAATTAAAAAAGCAAACAAACAATCGATTTATTTAAAGGAATCACGATAAATGTTATTCTCTCTATCTCACTTATCCTGCACACAGGGTTGTGGGGGCGGTGGTAACTCACACTGACTCGACCAACAGTTGACCATATAGAGACATGCGACCATTCACTCTGTCATTCATGCCTTTTGACAATTTAGAGTCATCCGTTAGCCAACTGAATGTTATTGGACAGTAGTAGGAAACCAGAGAACCCATAGGAACGCACACAGGCACGGAGGAGAATGCACAAACTCCTTAAACAAATGCCTCGGATGGGATCAAACCAGTTGTCGTGAGTGGAGAATGCGGGCTCCTGTACACCCATGCTGCCCGTTATCGCTAATATGCCATACAATACTGATGAAAAAGTATATTATTTCTATGATATATTCTATTTATTTTTCTTCTGGACTGCCAGATCTGTGAACAGCTGCTTTGTTGTCTGGGCGTTTGGCAGATTTACATGCCGGATATCCGCAGAGCTGGCAGGAGGTGTTTAGATGAGTGTTGCCTTGAAGCTTCAATGGGATTCTGCCCGTGCTCTTCACTCACATTGCTGATGCTCATCCAATGGGAATCAAACAGTTTCTCAGGATTATCCGGCACTGCAGGGCTTTCCTGTCCTCAACCGTGCACGTCTTGTCAAAAAGCGATCTTTCCAGTTTTTAATCAGGCTTTTTTTAGGCCAGTTGGCATTCACTGCGCTGAAGAAATAACCCATCTTTTATTTTCAAGTATGTTGTAACAGGGACTTAACCCAAAAACTGATTCTAGGTCTGTTGGATTATGAAGAACTCAGCTCCTGAATATCATGGTAATCATGCGAAAGATATGAAGTTACATTTGAATTGATGAATAGAAGAAAGATTTAAAAAGAACTGCATGGTGAATTGAAAACATACATTTTAAAGCTGGACCTTTAGAGTTACACAACACCTTTTAGGAAGTGTGTCAATATAGGATGTTATTTTCTATTGGTTCACCAGTGAAGTAAAGCAACAGCCAGGATCCCAGGAGGACCTTTTTTCATCTGGTCTGGTTGGTTCATGTCACCATAGGTAGTTACCCCCTTACCCAAGCTATGGAAAAGGATTTAACAAGAAATCCTCACCAGTTTTTATCTCGATAAAACATCCTTCCCATTAAAAAAAAAAGAAAAGAAAGGCTAAATGTCTTCAGCTGTGTGCCCTGGCTTACAATGATGAAAATGTAACTTTCCATACTATGTCAATCTATTGTGTAACCATGGCAACAGTACTCATGCTTTGTGTTAAAAGGGTCTTGCAAGAATCCCAGTGGCATTTGAGTGATAGCAGAGATGCATTTTCCACATCTCCATTTAGATATTATTCCATGTCCCTATAAAAGTGGCAATTCATTATCTGATCTCAAATGTTCTACACAAGTCCACCAATTTTCACTTCAGGGCTGCATTAGTGAAAGGATGCATTTTCCTCCGTGGTAGCGCTTGTTGCTCAATCAGTTTACTTTCAGTCAGTTTGCTGGCCATTGAAATTATTCCTTGCGGTCGGTGCTAGAAATGTCCTAAATTGTTGTAGAAATGCAATTCATACCATTTTCCTCCATTGCAGCTGCAACCTCACTGCCTCTCCTTGGATAATATTTTCAGGGATGGTCCGACCAATTTGAAACGATGCACATAGAGACATCAAGATTTGAATGGCTGAGGAATTGACCTAAATCGTCGCAAGACATTCAAAGGCTCATGAATTGTCACTCAGGCCAAATAAAATCCCCAATTAAAAACATAGTTAAATAAATTACCAAAAATCATGTGAGGAATTTTGCAAAACAAGGAAATTGATAAAAAAATCTAATTTAGTCAATACTTGACGATCAACCCCACTTTAAATTAAGATAAGCAAAATAAAAACAAAACAAAACCCAAATCTTGATGAAATTATCAAAAGATATACAAAATTTGTCTGAAAAAAAGCAAAAACAAACATTTACAAGAAACAAATGTAAAAATGTTAGAAATCAATAACTGACATGGAGGGGTTGATCAAAAATTGAAAGAAAAGAACTGTGAACTGGTCTGTCTGCCCTGCAGGCTCCAGTCCTTATTGGCCTTCTGAACCAAACTCCTGAGTGGACAAGAAGTGAACAGCTGCCTTGCCTGTTTGTGTTGAAAATTGGATTGCCATTCAGACTTGTGTGTGTTCACACCCGATTTCAAGTGTGTCTGAAAAGAACAACTCAAACAGGAAAATATGATTGTATTTTCTGATATTTTTCATTTCATGAGATTTTCTTATCACAGAGTTCATACATTTCTTTTTTTTTTTTTTAATATAAATTTGGACTACACTGAAAAGTTTCTTTCAACAAATACAGAATGGCAACGCTTGAAACATATTGACATGGTAGTATTTTCTACAATTTAATCCTTGAAATACATACATGTACAGCATATATCACATATTTGGACACTGGTCAGTGTCAACTGGTGTTATTGTTGATTTTTTTTTTGTTTTGTTTTTAAATGCAACGCACCGTTCCCATGTTTCTCCTTTGGTCGTTTAAGGCAAAGAGGGAATACACAGGGGTGCAAAGACAGCGTTACACAATTTCAACACAAGGACAAACTCATCTTTTTCATCAGGATCGCTCTCATCCCTCTGCCTGCATCACGGCAAGGACTGTACTGTACTGCAGGTGTGAGAGCACAAGGCAGAGAAGTGCTGGGGAAAAGGTGTTTCCAGAAAAAGGATCCTGAACCAAGTAATTGCTTTTGGTTGTTGAAATTTTTTCTCAAGATCCGGTCATTGTGTCACTGAATGAGACTGTTTTGCCACTTCGTTTTTTGCATTACCGAGTCAGTGAATCTAATCTCTAAAATTCCTCTGAAGAGACAACACCAGGCGGGTTGCCTGAGTCACAGGTGACCAAATACAGTGAAATATACAAAAAAAATCTCATTCAAATGCGCTACCTCATACCAAAACAGATCATGATAAATAAAACTTATTGTTTCCATTTTATTTGAGGTCCTTCAGTTAAATATCATATTATGTTTCCACGTCTGCTTCTTAGAGAACAGCCGCCTCTTCACATTCACCCAAATGTTTTTGAAACCTTAGCGAAGGGTCAGGTCTGCGCTTTGTAATGCACACTGTCACTGGCGTTATCAAATAATACATACCTGATATATATGAACACACCAAAACATAAACAATCAGATGTTGGTCATTATTTAGATGATGTAGAAAAAGAAGTCTTTGTTTCCTGGGTTTGACCTGCATTCATCTGCTGTGGGCTGCTTTCTTTTTCAGAGGGTTAAAAGATCAGTTAGTTTTTCCTCTCCTGCCAGTTCAGCAGCCGCAGGGGTGTTAGTATCAGTCGGAGGTGGCATTTATACATTTGTCTCCAGCCCATTCATGTCAATGGAGCAGTGCTCCTTGTCTCTGTGGCCTCTCTTGTGATGAGAGGAGTGAGCATGTTTCTTCTTCTCCACTGGCCGAATCCCCTCCTCCAGCTGGATCAGCCGGGCCACGTCCGGGGACAGGTGGCCGTGTTTGGTGCCTGGTGGAGGGGGCTGGTAGCAGCCGTTCTTCTGGTTCTGGTAGGTCATCATCTGCTGGATGCTGATCATGGGCTTGGTCTCGCAGATCAAGGGTACCTGCATGGCACAGGGGAGGATTGCCAGCTACATGGTATCATTGCTTGCAAGCAAATGAATCCAGAAATATTTTAAAATAAAAAAACGAGATGAAACAAAATATGTAATTGTATGAAACGAAAGAAAGAAGAAAATATGTAAGAATAAGACTTGAGGGTTTCAACATTATTAATTGATGACTCATCGATCTGTTGTTTCTTATGTTTTTTGAAATGAAATTACAAACAATATAGGCATGAATTAATTAATTTATTATTCATAATTGTCAGAAATGGCATCCTTGCCATCTTTTTATTTTACATAAAGGGCTGCTGCAATTTAGGCTTAAAAGCTAGAGAAAATTGTTGCATCGTATGGCGAGAAATCAAAGTGGCAACAAATGACCAAAATTGAGATGGGAAACGTGTTAAAATTAACAAGAAATGCCAGCCGTTCAGAAGCCATCTCACAGTACCTGAACTTATCAGGTTTAAGTTATAATATTGATATGATAATTGACAAATGACTACCACAAATCTCAAAAGAAAATTAACATTTTTCTTCTAAAGGATGTTTACATTTGTCTGTCCATATTTCACAAAAATAAGTTGACGTTGACAATAAGTCAGGTTTTTGGAGTTTGATTGGGGGGTGTTTCATGTACATAATGGTTTTGTTTTTTTTAAAGAATATTATAATGTATACTTTATTAATCTCTGCATTTAACCCATCATGGATGAACAATGGGGAGTTGGCTGCTGTCTCGAAGCGCAAGAGGAGCAGGTAGGGGTCTTGCTCAATAACACCTCGTCACACTTGGAGGAGCCAGGAATTGAATCAGAAATGTTCACTTCCAAGGACAATTGCTCTACATCCTGCGCCAAATTGACCCATTTATATATTTTTCAGATGAGATGCAGGGATACGCTGCACGTTTCACAGAAACTATCAAATCGAAACAACCAATTTGATAGTTTCTGTTTTGAATGGGGTGAGAAAGAATTGGGAAAAGATAAGCTTGAACAAAATTATCCTTAAATCCATAATGAAAGCCCACGTAGACCTTGGAACACCTCCTCCCTTCTCCTGCCTGCATACAAACTAACAAGAAGCAGGAAGCTCTGCAGCTGGCATGAATACAAACACTCTCGCTGATTCTGTGCACTGACAGAATTTTTCTAAAATCTGTAATGAATTGTCTCTGTACTGCAGGGTCATTCCGTTGTCTCAGCCAATCCAAATAGGCCAATTAATCCTTCAGGTTTAAAATACACACACGCACACGATTGTAAAAGACCTGATGTCAGTCACATCAGTTGGTGTTCTCTGGAAAGAAGGGAATGTGCCTCACTCACACTGAAAACCAAACATTTAACTCTCGCTGTTGGTGTCATCATCACATGGTTTTATCATCATTCTTGTTGATGATATTGGACTTAATCAAACAAGCAATAAACAAATATAAATTAAATACTTCAATTTCTATTTATGATAAACTAATGACTTGAGGTAGTTCTGTTCTTGATATGAAGGAGCTAAAAGGTTTGCAAAATAAACCGTGGCCTTCTCCAGAGGCTCCAGCAATCAGAATAATAAATTCTCTGTCAACAAGTTTAACCTCAGGATAAATTCTGTGTATATACTCCAAATGCAATATTGTATATATTCACTTTCTTCCCGTTTTCAAATCCGAACTCTAAACTCACCTGTTCAAATCAACAGACTCCCTGTAAGTGCACTGCTTTCTTTTGTATTGTGTGTCTTGTTTTGTCTATCATATTAATACCCATTTTCACCCTTGTAAATAGTCCTTGGGCGTTTAGAGAGGCCCTGATGAATAAAATAAAGTATTATTATTGATAAGACTTTTCGCGCAATGCACCTTCTCCCTTCTATTTCCTGAATGACTTTGCATGTTTTTACAAATTCTCCATTATGTTCACATATTACTATTTCTTTATTTTAGCACAGGGCATATTTGTTTACATAGACCCATTTTATGTATTTTACCATATATCTTTCATTCTACCTCTCTTTTCTAAAAGAAAAAATGCATAGATTTCTATTCTTATACACTCTATGATTTATACTTTTCTAATCTTTAATGGCATCATTGTTAAAGTGACCAATACTGACTTACATCTGGTGACCCATTAGGAACAGTTTTCAATATTCTTTGCATTATTGCAGTTCTCTTTGGCTGTATTTGAAGACACACTCGCACGTATTAGACTAAAAGTGTTCTTGTTTTAGAAGTATTTCATCCTCCCTACCAGTAGAACCAGATGCACACTGTGTGTTTGCCGCACACCGAAATTGAGTGTAACCTGCAATGTGGGGAAAGGAACCTCCCATGGAGCATCAAAAACACAGTAGGATACTGACTGAAAGGTTTCTGATGCTGTGGCTTTTATACTCTCAGTTGGTATAATTATAAATCCTGAGGTTTAATATTGCAGAAAAATTAATGAATGGAGAAAATTGAATAGTATTATTTAATTTCTCACAGGAAAAAAAAATTAGTTCTCTGAAGAAAACAATATTATCAAGCAGATGTGTATAATTTGATTTAATTCATTAATTTGTTCAATATTCCCAAAACCGCATGCCAAATGCCAAATGCTGAAATGGAAAGATTTTTTTTTAGGTTTTCAGCCTGGCCCTAAGCTGCAGATACTTGGACTTTTGCTTTCCGGTGATCTGTATTGTTCTGTTTGGTCTCAGATATTTTTGGTTTTGTTTTCAGACAGGTCTTGAGAAAAAAGCTACGTTTCCTTTACAAATATTATTTCCTCCTCCTCTTCTTCCTCCTCCTCCTCCTCCTCCTCCTCCTCCTCCTCATCATCATCATCATCATCCTCTTCTTCCTCCTTCTCCTTATCCAAGATTGTTGGATATTTTGCCTTAAGATCTGTCTTTTGAAGTAATACTAGCTTGTTTTGTGTGTCCTATTCAGACTATCAGTTGATACCTTCTCCCCTCTGTTCAAACCTTTGTTATCTCTAGCCTCTGTGCTATCTATATGTAAATGTGTATGCATATATGTGTATGTGTATATTGTGTATATTGTGTATATGTGTGTGTGTGTGTGTATATATATATATATATATATCCTGTTTTTTTTTTTTTTTTTTTTTTTTTTCCCTCTAATGTTGCTGCTGCAACACCTGAATTTCCCCTATGGGGATCAATAAAGTATTATCTTAATTTATCTACGACACTATGCTCTTCGATGCTCCATGTTATTTGCCCTAAACACCTTCTGCTGAGTTCCTTTAAATTTCAATTAGCCCAATGTCATTTCACATGATGACTTTTTTTAATTCTCAAAGGATGGGTATCAATATAATTTCATTTCCTACTTTGTGCCACTCATAGCTGTCTTGCAAGCTATCTGATGAAAATAATGGAGTCTCAACATCTGCACCATGAAAGAGATGACAGTGGAAGTCAGGAGGAGAAATTCAGACTATCGTTGACTTTACTTCCTGTGGGGACATTTGGGCCGAATGCCCGCACAGGACAAAAGGGATCAAATGTCCCCTTTGTTCTCTGTTTCCTCTGTCAGAGGGTAACGGCTGTCAGTTTATGTGAATCTAGAGTGAATTATTTGAAAGAACATATAGGTCTGATCTGCAACACCGGCCCAAACACGACCCAAAGACCTTCTGATGAGACGATCAGGTATTACACACGTCCATCTTAATCCCAGAGCCTCCCGTCAACAGTAAGATTTTTTTCTGAAATGAGCCAAAGCGCAACCCTTTTAAATTTCCCCAACATCTGCTCTCACCTGCTCGCCTTCTTTGACAAAATCTTTTCTGCAGATATGAGCCATGATGCCTGTGGCCAGGGCGTCGCCCATCACATTCACCATGGTCCTGAATCGATCCCTGTAGGACAGCATGGAGTCAAACCCATTGTCATTCAGGAAACAAGGACACACAGCACTTTTGCGAATCTCATTTCCACACAATTCAAACCTTCAGAATAAAACTTTATTCCTATTAAACCTTTGCTTTTGCACTGAAACCACATCTATTAGTGGACCAAATGGCATCTTCATCAATGAGAAAACTGCTACTTACAAAGCCCAATCGACCGCGATGATTAGTGTGATGTCATCGGTGGGCAGGCCCACAGAGGTCAGCACTATCACCATGGTAACAAGCCCAGCTTGCGGGATACCAGCAGCACCAATGCTGGCTGCGGTGGCAGTGATACTGAGGAACAGAACACCTTTATATATTGTTTTCTGTTTTACAGGAAGAGGCTGTTACATCCGCAATCATGGATTTGTACGGGGTCTCCTGTTTTTCTATAGGCAGTGATAATAACAGGCTGATCACAGAGTGAAAAAACAAAAGTCTTTGTTCAACATTTGTATAGTTTGCAGTACATGCCTTATTTTCAGGTCATGTTTTCATTCCATAATATCTCACTTTGATAGTTCCCTAAATGCCTTAGCTTTTTATGTATTGTTGCCTTAGTGATGCAATAAATGAAAGGAAAGGAGCATCTTGTGTATGTTAACCCACGATGTCTCTATTTCCATGTCCATATCGGATTCATTACTCTTTTAAGGTATTTTCTTGAGATTTATTTCTGGTACTTCTTTCTAATTTGGGGAATTCTATTTTTTTTCATTACATGTAATTTCTCACTTTATAATAATTTCTTGCTTTGTGATGTTTTTTTTGTTGACCTTTAATTCAGTTCCTCATTTTTTGTAAATTCCTTGCTCATTGTGAAGGATCTCAGAAATATTTCTGAATTAGGTGGGATATTTAATTCCTGAATGTTCATGTCAAGTTCTTGCCAATTTAAGATTCTTTCATTACGATTTGGGGGGGGAAGGTATTTTCAAATCAAGTTTACCTTAATTAATTTCAGGTTTTAGTTTTTTTCTGCCAATTCAAATTTGTTTCCGTTTTTTTCATTCATTTTTTTATTTCTCTGTACATTATCCCTTTGTTAATAGGAGGTATTCACTTGGTGACTTGTCTGACATTTGGAAGCTTCCTACATATCTCGCTCATCTTAGTATGTCTTGAAATACATTTCTCATTGCTAATGGCTGAAATAAGGTGTTTTTACTCCTTCCTAGATCCTATTTGAAAATGTGTCCTTCTGTCTCTTCTGCTTTGGGGATAACTGCTTCAAATCTGTCATTGCGTGGGGCTGATTTGTCATACTGAGAGTATTTACAGTACACTGTTGGACTGAGGCTCTCATTCCAGTAAAAAAACAAAACAAGAACACATGACTTCCTTCACCGGTAGAACATGGAGGGGATGTTCTGTCTAAGATATTGGACTTCTGTGCACAAAGTGTGCTGGGTAGGTTGGTGATGGGGTGTATGGGGTGGCTGTGTGGGGGCAGATGGAGCAGCTCTGTGGTCAGCAGCCAAGCAGCACGGTAACAGAACGCAGAGCAAAGGGGAAATTATTATAATTCTGGCGTGACAAGGGAGATGAGTAATACAGGTCATATGGGTTTTACCACCAAGGGATTATGAGGGAACGGTTCCAGGCTGACGCCATGAGGAGAGGTCTGCTTAATGTTATTACAGTAGAACATGTCATCAAATCAGGGGAGGGACAAGCTGATTTTCTGGACCTGTTGTTTACTTCAAGGTATGTGGCAGCAATAGGAGTGAGCGAGGGGTCACCGGCGTTTGTGCCCGACACTCCCTGCAGCTTCCAGACTGATTTAGTAGAAATCAGATCAGACTAAGAAGCTCACAGGAACCATAATCTGCATGACATTTACATATACGTGTATCTAGTAAATCACATCATATTTTCATTAATTAGAACTAAACCAAATGTGTGGCATACTGTAACGGTCTCAGATATTCCACCTAAAAATGAAAAGACTGCTCATGGAACTGATTAAATAACCAACTTTGCATTTACGCATTAACAAAATAAGTCAGTTTTCACAAACACCTGATAAAAGCTAGCTGCTGCTCTCCAGCCATATGCACAGACGTTTTCAGAATTTAGGATAACCGTTGGGAAATGATATAATGATAATGAGCTTCTTACTCAACTTTTATGTTAAATTGAGAAGCATATTCCCCTAATTTATACGAGTATTTGTATGTTGGCCATGGCAGTGGAGGACACCAGTAAAAGGATCCATGGCTTAGCTCAAGTTTTGACAGTATCAAGTATGCAGCAAAAAACATAATTGAACTCAATAGAATCTTTTATTTGTCGTAAATGTCAATATGTCTACACTTCTCTCTTATTATGTGTTATTCTGAACAATTTATTGATGATCTAGGTTGTTCGTTGACGCCCCATGCCCAACCCTCTGTCTTTCTTTTTGAATTAATATGACATCCAAAAAGGCCTGTCCCTAAATGACCAATCATATCCCTATTTCGTGCCATTGATCTAATTTGGAAAAAGAAAAAATATGGAAGTTATTTAATCATGCTTGAAACATGTTATTCAGAAAGAATGATAAATTGTGTTGACGGTTTTTCCTTCAATATTTATCGCCGATTTTTTTGCATTGTTCTTTGTTCAAATTCTCTATCCGCAGCCACAATTCACTCCGAATCAGCAATGTTAAGTCTCTAAAGAAATTACCAAAAATAAATCACCTTGAAAAAGGGCAGCAAAATGAATGAACTAATGTTGGCAAAGATCAAATTTTTTTTTCAAGTTTACAATTAATAAACCAGTTGTGTACTTTGTAGGAATATCTGATGGATATAAGAAAAAAACTAAGAATTGAGTGGATGCTGTGAGAGTTTTCTTTGCATTTCCAGTAAATTGGGAGTGAAAGGGTAAGGTGTTCTCCAGCGCTCTCTCTGTCTCTCATCATTCTTACCTAATTGTAATGATTTGTCCAAAGTCAAGTTCATAATTATTCACTTGGGCGATGAAGATGGCTGCCACCGCCTCGTAGAGCGCGGTGCCATCCATGTTGATGGTGGCCCCAACGGGCAGCACAAAGCGGATGATGCGTCTGTCAATGTGGTTGTTCTCAAGGAGGCACTTGAAGGTGATAGGCAGAGTGGCAGAGCTGAAACCAGAAGAGGATAAGTCATGTCAGCGTTGCTCCTGGGAGAAAATCAGCAGTGAGAAATGAGCTTCAAATATGGTAGTGATTTGCCCCCTGCCGTTCCCTCTCCAACTATGGCCTTTACTCACAATTAGAAATGAATATTTTCAGAGCAGGTAATATAATCAGAAAATAAAAGCCACTGTGTTTGTAACACCTATCCTCACCATAGGAACTCATTACGACTGTTGTACCTCTGGAGAACCCTTGGGAAATGAGAATGGATGGAAGGACAGTCCAAACCGCAGATGAAACATCATTTTTTTTTCAAGGCAAACTGCAAATCTTTCCAGAATCAAATTGAAACATTTACTTTTACTGCTGCATCTCAATTCATATTGATCAGAAGGAAAAAAATGAGTGTGATATTTCAAGGCCAATCTATGTATCACATCTTCTGTCTCTCCTTTGTCCAGGTCAGAATTCGAAACAGCTCCAAAGCATAAAAAAAACATCTGCCAAAGTAACAGGAAAAACACAAATTGGAATTACCCCAAAATAAAATGCGGAAAAAACAAAGAGATAGGACGGTACACTTGTGATGGCTTGTAGAGAATTAATTAGATGGTTTGGAGACCTGATAAGCAACGGCACGGAATAGTTATTGACCAAACAGGAAATGCATACATGCCTAGAATAACCATTTGAGGATGACTGCCCCAAGGAAACGTGGACTTAAGATTTGTTACATATAAGATGTCCTCATTTTGTTCTGTATATTTTCTTTTTAGACATTTCATTTCAATCAGCTTGCGAATTCTTCAGCAATAAATTGTTTTGCATGGTGCTATTCACACCAAATTCACATCTGTTCATCGCTGATGTCTATATCAGACTTGAGGGGTCAATAATAAAATGGAAAAGATCTTTAGGTGTAGATGCACCAATAAACATCTACAAGCAAGCAAAAAGGAAACTGGACACAGACAATGATCAAATTGGAGGTAAACAACTGACTCCACATCAGACATCAGATCTAAATGACAACATCGGGGCATGCACCTAATGAGACGAATGCTTGTGTCTTGGGGGATCTGCAAAAGGGCATCACTGATCTCCTGGACAGTCTGAGGAACAACCTCGAGGCGCCCGGTGGACCAAAACATCATGGCCAGTATCAATACCTTCATCCTCCAGGAAGTGCCTGCATATTCTAGCCACATGAGGTCAGGCACTGTCGTGCACCAGGACAAATCCAGGTCCCACTGCGCCACATAATTAACCTATAGATTGCCTGTGCCTCCTTCCAGGGCTATGCCTCCCCAGACCATCACTGAAGCCACCACCACCACACCGGTCATACTGACAGCAAAATGTTCTCTCTGGCATCTCCAGACCCTTACATATCTGTCCCATGTGCTCAGGCTGAACCTGCTCTCTTTGGTGAAGAGCACAGGGCGCCAGTGGTGCACTTGCCAATTCTAGTGGTCTCTGGCGAATGCAAATCGAGCTCCTCAGTACTGGGCAGTGGGCACAGGGCCCAATACAGGATGTCGGGCCCTCAGGCCACCCTCGTGGACTCTATTTCTGATTGTTTGGTCCGAAACATTCACCCCAGTGGCTTGCTGAAGGTTATTTTGTCAGACTCTGGCAGTGCTCAGCCTGTTCCTTTCTTGCACAAAGGAGTAGATACTGATCTGCTGAGGGTTTAGGGTCCTTCTGGAGTAACTACCTGTCTCCTGGAATCCCCTTACATGCTCTTGAGACAGTCCAGGAGCTCAGTGATGCCCTGGTTGTCTCATTAAGAACATGTCCCAACGGCATGCATACAAGCACATGGGGGCCACACAAACTTCTGAGTATCATTTTGAGTTGCTACGATTACATTTTGGCAAAATGGACCATTCTGCTGGATCATTTTTTCACTTTCATTTTTGGGTTGTTTTTCACCCCTCTATCGGGTGATCATTTTAATCTCCATCAAATTATCTGGCATCCTCTTGTTACTCAATCACCTACTCAACAGGGATGATACACAACTGACGTGTTTTCTCGCTCCGCAGTCGCATGCCGGCAAAAATCATTACGGGCAGCAGAACAGTAATTTCATGGAACAGGACACTGTTTGATGACAGTAAAAAGCTTCTTGATTCTTCTTGATTCTTGATATCCAAGATTATTTTTTCCCCATTTAGATCTTGTGTCTCTTTGAAGTGTTCCTCTTTTTTGAGCAATGTGCAAACACACACACACACACACGCACACACACACACACACACACACACACACACACACACACACACACACACACACACACACACACACACACACACGCACACGCACACAAGTGTATATACATATCTCAACATTGAACATCTCTTGTCTATTTAAAGACATCTCCTGGTACAAGGTTACATGGATGGAAGCAGTAAAAATCTGTTTCATTCAAAGTTAATGCAATTTCTGCCTGCAATACACGTACTGTACTTATATTTTGATGTCATATCCTTTGAAGTTGTTCTTGTATACATTAACAAGGATATATTAGATGTATTAACACACACAGCCGCAACATTTTTTTTTACCTGGAGGATGTGGCCAAGGAAATAAGTAGGGCCTGTAGAATGCCTCTTATGTAAACTATGGGACTCTTCTTCGTGATGAAGAAATACATGGCTGGAAGGATGAAGAGACCATGTAGCACCAAGCCCATTACGACTGTGATGGCATAAAAACCCAGCTTCTTTCCCATCGCTGAAGGATCGTCCATCTCCAGGATCTTACCGGCAACCAGGAAAACAATTCCAAAGGGAAAATACCTTCGAGAATAAGAAGAAGGATAGAATCAAAGGATTGTTCAGATCATGCTTTTTGATGGCGCATCAACTGAATGCATACAGCCAATAAGCAATCATGTCAGATCCGTTATTTGCATACTTATGCGAGAAATCTGACATGTCTCATGTCAAGCAAAGTGGCTCTGTGAACTCTGTGAAGCTTTGAGCGATGATGCTTTTAGCTCAACGCTTTGTGCCCAGGTCCGGGAAAAGCATCAGCTATATCACTCTCCAGAGTCATTGTTATTCTCTTTGTTGGGTCAGAGCATGCCGTTCTTCTTTCAAAGAATATAAAAAGGAAAGCCAAATATTTGAGTCAAGATTAGAATAGTGGTTGAGGGGTGGGTGCCATGTAAGAAGAGTGGCTGAAAAGATTCAGACAATCAAAATCAGTAGAATTAATAAGTCTTTTAATTAGCAGCACAAAAAGTGCTTTGTGATTTTTGAAGAGAAATTGAGCTTTAGTTTACACTTTACTTTGATCCTATAGCTTTTACCAGATGACAATGGCAACAATCTTCAACACGGCTTCATTCAAGCTTTGGCAAAAGTTGACCAGAGCACTTCCATTGGGCCCCATTCTCCCCAACATAATCCCTGGATGGAGAGAAAAATAATCACTTAAAACGTGTCAAACATTTACCATCAGCAGTGGATATATGTGGATGCAGATGAATATATATGTGTGCTGTGCATATTCTAAGAATGTCAGAGCAATTATAACCTCATACCCATAGTGGCGGAGAAAATGACGATCCCGAGCACATTCATGCCTTCACTGGTGCCAGGTGTTGTTTTCATGATAACATCAGGTGGTGGCGTGAGGTCCAAAGAAAAGTTCTGGACGTCAGTGCCATTGTCGTCCTGGATGCCATAGATATAAACTCTACGTGTCGTGGTCTCGTCCAGGAGCTGCGCGACTGTCGGTTTGGGGATCAGTTCCGGGACTCTTTGTGTTCGATACTTGAAACCAAAATGAGAGAAAAACATTTTTGTATACATATATATGAGACTGCATTTTTTATAGTGTTCTCTGAATTTTATCTTGGATTTTTTACTCTTCTGAATTAAAGAATTAGTAAAAATAATTAATTACCAGAATCAGAAAATATTTCGAAAAAACAGCTCTTACAGTTCTTTAAGTGGGAAAGTGAAATTCAATATGTTGCTGTCACTACATCAACTTAGAATCCAGATATAATAAATTTAAAGCCACAAAACTGGAAATGAGAGGTGACAACTAAGTTGTCTTAATTGAATGGCAACAAAATATACACATTGATAATCACATTATATATTGGTTATGCAAATGCACTGGTAGATTTCAACTACAGCATGTCTAAACTTGCCAAGACACAAAAATGAAAAAATATTATTTAAAAAGGAATTGTAAAACATTGATGTTAGGTCAGTAGATGAATATATACTAATTTTTCTATAAAATAATTCATTCCCTGTAAAAAATTCACTATCTCGATCCCATTTTTCTATCTATACAATCAGGTATTCCTTGGTTATCTATTTTTTTTGTGAATATCAAAATATATACCGATTTTTCCTTTTTCCATCCTATATCGTATATGAAGCCTAATTAAGATTTTTATTCAATACACATTTATTGTGTACAGTGTTTCATGAAGTAACTCCGATTTCTATCTTTTAAAATGTATGGTATGTTTCTTAGGCTCTGCCTTTGCAGCTGGCCTTATAATTTTATTCAATCAACAAAGTACATATATGTATCTTTCTATCTATCTATCTATCTATCTATCTATCTATCTATCTATCTATCTATCTATCTATCTATCTATCTATCTATCTATCTATCTATCTATCTATCTATCTATCTATCTATCTATCTATCTATCTATCTATCTATCTATCTATCTATCTATCTATCTTTCTGGCATTGAGCTAATTCCTTTCTGTCAATAAGTGATCCTGCTTACAGCTGTTGTGAAATGAATTACGTCATAAAATTATCTCTACTGTGGCAATGTTTCAAAAGGCGCTGAACCATCAGCCAACTTCTTCAGATGTCTGGTAACCTCCACTTGAAGGAAAAATATTCCTCGCTAAGCAACTTGCTAAGTAGTTCTTGTTACCCAATCTTCGCTGTCAGCAAATGTAGAAATGTACCTGTTGAAATGTGGCTTGAACCAGGTTGGCCGGAAACATGTTGCTGCAGAAGAGAATGTGGACATTAAATGATTACATTCCATTTATAAGCATAGCATAACACGCCATAGGCACTCATCTTTGGAAATTACTGGAATCGTCTGGATTTTTCCTGTATAATGTTGTGACAGTCGGATGCACAAGCAATGCACAAACCTAAATGTATCAATGTCTGAGTATGGATGTATGCAGTGTGTATGCAATGTATGCAGTATAGAAGTATATGACAAAAACAGGCCTTATAACTTCTAAACCAAAGGTGGTAGAAGTGGGTAGAGACCCCATTAGTTATATCCATTGAGCAAAGACCGGGTGCCCAGGGACCTTGAACTAGATAAATACCATTCGCGTTGCATTTACAATTGGGCAATTTTCATGAAATATAGTCATCCTCTGGCTCGGCTGAGAGAGAAAACATGGAGGTTTTGCCAAACAGGTTCTGTGTATTTCGATCTCTTTGTCACATAACAAAGGAGAAGGTCAGAAATGACGGTGGGACCATGAAGATGCCGAACATTTCTTCCATAAATGGAGGTGATATTTTTGCTTGGCTACTGTTACTTCTGAGGTCTACACATGATATTCTCCGGGAGAAAGAATCTCCTGTTTGTTGCAAATAGAAGATGATAATCCACAAGGACTCCCTATGTCCTACTTCCCTTGGGCTCTCTACTCTGCTCTACAATTGAAGCGGTAACTATAGATTTCCTCGAATAACAGTTTGATCCCACATCTAACATATGATGACATAATGAAAACAATGAGGAAAGGTGTAATAGAAAACAATAAGTTCCCTGATTAAATAGCTTACTGTGATATTGATATTGTGTAACACATTACATTCACTCATCTATTCATTCATTGCATAATTCATACTGGCTTTTATTTGGTGAGAGCGGGAGTGCACCTTGCACCAGTTTCCATAGTGACATACAACCATTCACTCACTCATTCACACATCTGAGCAATTCAGGGTCTCCCATGAACCTACTACATGTTTTTGGATCGTGATAGGAAACCGCAGAACCTGGAGAAAGCCATGCAGACGCAGGGAGAACATGCAAACCCTACACGGTTGGGTTTTTTTTTTTTGAGTGCTTCGCTTATCTTCCGGTGTATCTAAAGAAGACCAACCCATGGGGGTTCAATTTATATTCCAAGGCACAGACAGTGCAAAAGCAATATGACTTTTATTATTGGCGTGGCTGTTCAATGTGCTATTTTGTTGTTTATGTTTGTCAGAGCCTTTTATATGTAAAACATGTTTCAATTCTACTATAACATCTAATGTCCCTTGACATGATGATACATTAGACATGAAAGCACATGGTGAAACACCAGCATCGCATACTAGTAGATTAGAATGTGAGTAGAAAAACAAAAAGCAGGAAAATATAGCTTGTAAATGGGATAGAACATTGAACACAAGCATTGAGAGTTTGAGAGCATGAATCCCGTCTCATCATGGATGACAAAGGTAAGATCAGACGAAACCCAAAAACACAAAAGTTACATTAAAGCCTGCAGGGTCTACTTATCTGTTTGAGTGGTTTAAAGGAAAAGCTGTTTAACTATATTCGATTTTTTTTCTATTCCCGATGCTGATGCAAGGTTGGGTGAAGTTGCCAGGGGTCCACTAATCATGATGGAGCCATGCTCTTTGGCTAAAGAAAAAAGGAAACATCAATACAACCTACATGAGGTTAGGTTCATATCTAGGATCTCTGGAAAACCCGGATTATACTTCACAAGTGGTTTGGACACATTTAGGTTCTTTTTCATTACTGTCATTATATTCCAAAATAGATTTGAGACTTGTGACTCTATCACAGTTAAGTTGTAGAAATCCCAGGGGATTTCTACACAAACGCACACAAAGCCTACAATTCAATATCAATCAAGAATTCTAACATTTCTTTAAAACTTGATGTAACTGTAAAAGATGTGATTAGCTTCTCCCTCAAAGTAAGCTGCTACACACCAGCTTGCTTCCTGTATGACGGTCAGTTTGTATTTCTTCTCCTTTTACCTTTGTCAACTGTAACTATATTGGATTCATGTCTTGTCTCTGTAAATGCAAATAAGCCCTATCTTTCATACTCTGGGCTTTTCCCCCTCCATTCAAGTAAAGAAAAAGTCAGTTTTACTGTCAATTTCTCAGCATGTACTGAGCATACAGAAGAATCGAGAAGAAGTTTCTCACAATCCCACTGTGACATGAAATTAATAAAATAATAATAATAACAATAGAGTGCAAATTGACAGTAAAGTGCACTGTTACATTAAACAATAAACATTAAATTATGAGGTATGAAGTAATAAGTGCACGCAGATACAAACTGAAATTTGACGGCATGAGAGAGTAACAGCAGTTGTTTCTTTTGTACAGGTAAGTGCAAAGGTCAGTAAGTTTCATTTTGTATTGCATTCAGTATCTTGTGAAACTCTGGGGTATTGTGTTGAATACAAGTTGTGGATCTGTGTCAGTTCTTCTTATTTTGAGTGAGTTGTTCTTTTTTATGAGTGCATGACGTGCAAATATGAGCCTCTCAATGAGAAGGCTGTATTCTCAGAGTGCGGATAGAGGCAAGTTGTAGCTTGCACTTCTTTTTAACAAGCATCTGGAATCATCAGTGTTACTTGTCAAGCAAACATGTGGAAGCCATAAATAACCTTAACATGGAAGTAAGTATTACCAGCAGCAGATAACAAGTATTTTCAGTGATCACAAAATAATTAATTACTTCCTTGGCTAAAGTAATTCCAACCTTATATACCTAAAACCTTATGTGCTGTATGTGCCTGTGTGTGTATTTGCATAGACATGCATGCATACATACATTATATTTGTATATGTGTATGTATAAATATGCATATATAGCCAAAGAGATTGAAGAGAGAGAGAGATCTTAACTTTGATTAAAACAAAAACTTGACAGGGGCTTTGAAAAACAGTAACTTTCAAATATCCAATATTTTTTTCATTTTGACTTTTCATCTTGATATTTTTCAAGAGGAGTAGTGAGCATCAATTGATGTGTGACAGGGTGATAAAATCTTTTTTGTCTGAGAAATAATTTGTTGGGGCTGTTTAACAGTGGCGAGAGCTGTCTGTCACAGCTGTAAATCTCACAACAAGGGGATCAAGTCAATCAGACAGCCCACTTTCCACTGCCGAACAACGTCAAAGTATAGAGTGCATTCGGCAGTTCCTGTAGTTGAGGCATTGTCTTTAGGAACAGTGTGATAGAAGTCAGTGCATTGCAGTGGTTAGATGGCCTCCCCTGTGTCTGACATATATCCTGTGTCTGACATATATCCTGTGTCTGACATATATCCTGTGTCTGACATATATCAAAGCAGGCTAATGAACCATTTAGACCCTGTGTCTCTAATAAATCCAAGTATGCACTTATTCATACATACTGTGCTCATTATCACACACGCAGCACACACACACACACATACACAAACATACACACACACACACACACACACACACACACACACACACACACACACACACAAAGCGGCAGACTGTCAAGCCCATTTGTTCGTATACCAGTGTAGTACGCCTGCATGATAGATGAGGGCTTTAAAGAAGCTTTTCGAGATAAATCCAAAGCACAGCTGTGCTCTACAAAACAGACACACACACATACACATGCACGCACTGACATCCCAAGAACGTCAGAGCTTCAACACTGGCACATAATCAGTTGGATTTGATGGAGCTTTGCCAGTCTACTACTTCCCTTGTACATCCATTCAAAAACAATTTTTGATCTGGCATGATTTGATTTTGTCATTGAAAACCTAGATTGAACTGTTGTGTAATTGTATAATGACGAAACAGAATTTTCCAATATAAAAATTGGCTATTGAAAATTAATGCAGTTTCATAATTATATTCATGTTTTTTTAATTAAAAATATGCAATTTGGCTAAAATACAATCATTGTGAGATGGAAATCTTGCGATCGGGGTTAATATCTAAACAGGTCTGTGCGACATGGCCTGGTGATTCTAGACACACTGACAGACTGTCACACTGACACAGTGGCTCGCATGGCCCCGATGTCATGTCTCTCACTGTAGGACTGGCCTAAGTTCACCTCACACACACACACACACACACACACACACACACACACACACACACACACACACACACACTCCTTCAGCAGCTCTAATTAGCTTAGCACAATAACCTGCGGGCTCACGAGACTCGAGGATTGACCTTGTGACCCGAATGCCAGCCCACATGAAACAGCCTGCAGCTGACGAGTGCATGTAGTGTAAATATCTCAGGTGCAATGAAACAGCTATGGCTGATTCTTTATATTTACATTGCTGTTATTTACCATCTCAATGTTCTGAAGTGATGACATCAAACTAAAACATCAAAATTTAAAAAAAATCAGTTTGGTCTGCTCCCCCTGCCCCATTGAAATTTGATTTATAATCTCAACAATGCCGAGTACAAATGTGTATGCACTTTTTCAGTGGTTTTTAGTAACATTATGTCATATAAACCCCCTTGTGATATGAAAAAAAACATCTTACCAGTCTATATATCATATACGGAAAGAAGGCTGAGTGAAATGATTAGTGTTCTGATTCTTGACCTTTTGGGACAGCTATTTCTTTTGAATTGCAATGGTAAGAGGCAGACAGATGAAACATTCCTGTCTGGTCGTATTCATTAGAAATAAGGCAAGATAATGCTGCAAAATTGTTGAAGAGGTTGAACATGCAGTCACAAATTTAATAGTACTGAAGTTCAAAGTTCATGAATGTGTAAAGACAGCCTTTATGTAAAATTTAATCAAGTAGTTTCAATGTGCCTTCAAACTGTTTTTGTCCTTGCTCTCTTGCTCTACTGTTTCTGCATTCTGTCATGTCTGCGGAGGTTCTCAGTCATCCAGGTCATAGTGAATCCTTGTCGAAACCTCCTTTCATGAAAACTGGACTTCTTCAGCTCTAATGACCTGCGGGGAGTTTCGGAGGTTCAGTTATCTTCGGAATGTCATTAGAACTGATGTAGTCTCTTGAATGAGGGTTGAAACGTCTTCAAGTGAACGAATTCAAGTCCAGTTGCCACGACAAGAAGATTTCGACAAGGATTTATCATTCTGTCATTCCAGTTTGATTTGCAAATAAATCAGAGTCACCCAGCGGGCATTTTCAATGCTTTACAAAATCAGACTTCATTAAGTTGTTCTCAAAAATATGCAAGTTTTATTGTAATCCGAAGAATGAAGCCATATATAAACATCCCCTATAAGTTCGGCAGATTCTCATGTTTGGACTGTGGAGTCGTTCCAGTCATGTGTTTGTCTTTCTGTGTTTGTCTGTACCTCAATATCCCCCCCATACAGGCAGCATAGTGACATCAGTCCAATACCTCACGAGTGGCCAGTCCTGTCTGATGAGATTTACTGCTGAGCTCTTGCCGGCATAAGATCTTACCGAATGAGATCCAACAGAGCATCTGCGGAGCTGGTCATTGGCTTCTTGCTGTCCTCCGAGTCCTCCTTCTGTGCAGCCCCACCTGGATGGATGATGTACACCATGACAATGCCCACGACGACAGCAACAAAGGTGGTCCAGAGGTAGTAGGAGATGGTCATGATGCCCAGGCGGCTGGAGCATTTGGCATCCAGGGCGGCGAGACCTGACATCAAGCTTTGACAAGGGGAGAACAGACGACAGAAAATGTTTTCGAATTCGATACAAATGTTTGTGAAATTACTCCTTCTTCAATTGGAAGCTGCAGGACCTGTGAAGTTTTTCATTTGTAATTGCAGAATTTTATGGTAAAATCAGGTTCACGGCTTCAGTATTTCAAAGGTGTTGGTGTGATCACTGAACAGGAATTGAAAATACACAGTTCAAGAGCAAGTTAAAACTAAGCATGCAAAAGTTAAACTTATAGACTCATGACAGGCAGCTCAATTGACTCTCATGCTCTCCGTGGGACCGATATCCAAAACAAAAGTGATGGAGACTCTTGACTGTCCCCTCGACAGTGAGGGATTTATGTGTAAATCAAAATATTCATAATCAAACATCAAGCAAAGGATCACCAAAAAATATGAATTACAAATATACATATACACACACACACACACACACACACACACACACACACACACACACACACACACACACACACACACACATATATATATATATATATATACATACCTTACATACAATTATATTGGTCCTGCAAAATATCTATTTCAGATGGAATTGTGTAACAATTTGGGATTAATCATGTAAAAAGCAAAAATGTCTCCATCACGCAAATTCACTTCTGAAATACATTTTATCCCATTCACCACATCCTCTTACCTATATTTTACCTATATACTATACAAGCCTTTATTCAGAGAAGACTGTTATTATTTTACTGGACTCAGCATATTTGCAAATTCTGTACTTTTTAAAAGTTATTTGACTTCTCATATTGGATACAATTTCTACAAGTATCTAAAGGGGTTATTTGTGAAAGCATATTATATTATTGGTATCCAGAAAAAACGGGGTAAAAGAACTCAGAACTTTAGTTTGTTCAATGTGAAGCTAAACCATCAGAGCTTTTTCCCATCCCATGCTGCTTTCACAGAAAAGCCTAGTGTCAACAGAAAATCCATTACCATCAACATTATGTTGTGTTATGTGTATTTATCTTTCCTGTTTTTTTTTCTTTTTTTTTTTCCTCTAATGTTGCTGCTGCAACACCCGAATTTCCCCTATGGGGATCAATAAAGTATTATCTTATCTTATAACCGGTGGAGAGATATTTAACATAAAATCATCAGTTCTGAGTATTCCTTCTGTGATGCTAACCATTTCTACCTGACAGAAAAGGTGACTAATTCAGGATGCAAATGTATGTATGTACAATTTGCAAGAGACAGATAATTACACTCTGTACCAGGACTCGAAATTAAGTCTCTTTTTTTTTTTGGCTCTGTATTATAAATATAATTTTCTGGCCATCACTCCGCAGCTTTGTGTGATAATGTGTGATGCTGACCTCAGAAATTTCCTTCTGTAACAGTTTTACCTGATGGTAAAGTTCCATGCCCAATTCTCATGATTGGACAGGGCGAGCTCTATCAATTCCCAAGGGGAAATTTTGCTTGAGTATGACGTATGACATTGTTCAAGTAGAACATACAACAATAGATGAACATCAGCTTGGGTCATGAAGGGAGTACAAGTGGCCATGAGAAAAAAGGGCGAGGAAATTTTTTGAGTTGATTTAACGATGAACAGTATCCTTAGAAAATGTATCTTTTAAGAATTGTAACAGAGGAGATGTTAATATGATTTTTTTTCAATTTTGTAGGTATAAACTCCATATTCTAATACTGAAAAGATTGTAAAGAACTGTATTAAACTCCAGTGTATCTGAGGAATGCTCTTCTGATTTTAAATCTCGACTTGTGACTGACATTTTCTGCAGAAACTGTTGCTGCATGTGCTTCTCTGCGCCATCTCATTTTAATCTTGCCATATTGAACAGCACAGAGGTTGGATTTTTTGCAATCAATACTCTATATCTAGAATTCAATACAGAATAGTGGCAAAGCAATATTCTCTCGATGAGACAAGTCTCCCTAGAATGTATCTCCTGAAACATCAAAAAAGGGATTTTTGCATTTTTTGAATAGTGTTAGATGGAGGATGTTTAATTGTGGAGGCAGTGCAATCTGGCTCGATGTGGCAAGTGTTTTCGGTGGCGGCAAACATGATTTGATATTCAGTACGAGAACATGGTGTCTCTCGATGGTTCTTCTGTTGAATGTGCCGGAGATGGGCAGGGGCATGTGTGCTCTCCTAAGTCTGCATAGGAAGTGCGGAGGCTATCATGCCCTCTTGAGCGCAGATTCAGTGAACTTTGCTGCCCATGGCCACCTCCAACAATTTCCACATTGATAGCAAGAGAAGGATAAAATGCAATGAAGTGTGAAAAGGTGTGTGAGATGCCCCGTTCAGCCTGGAATCACCAGATGCTGACGATCATTGGGATGTTGCACATCGTCTAAGATATTGTATGCAAACTGGTTTATGACTCTTGTTATAAAGACCTTGGAAGAAATGTGTGGGTTTTTCATTTTTTCATTCTTTCAAACCCTTACTATTATTATGACTTCAAGACATTACTGCTAACTGGCCGGAAGCTCAGCGTTACAGCAAAAACAGTGCACTTTGAGAAAGGTTTAAATTACATTAGGAGCCACAAATGTCAACTTGCCTTCTCCTGAGCAGACATATCCTCTTTGTTGGGTGACAAATTGGGTTGAGGGTGAAGAAAGAAAAGTGAAGGCCTGTCATCAAAAGCTAGACAATAAAGTTAGGGAATTTAAATTGTATTTAACTTTTGCAATAAGTGTCGCCCTTTTTTTTTTTTAAATGAAACCGCTGTTTAAACAGTGTTTTAAGGCTGGTA
The DNA here is from genome assembly GCA_901007705.1 of Fistularia tabacaria. Classification (NCBI taxonomy): domain Eukaryota; kingdom Metazoa; phylum Chordata; class Actinopteri; order Syngnathiformes; family Fistulariidae; genus Fistularia; species Fistularia tabacaria. The sequence goes on from CAAKHD010007291.1 coordinate 32,789, forward strand.
GCAAGGAAGTCAATACTCATTCTTTCAATTTTCTTGTACCTGCATGATTTCTTGGAAATCACTTTGACGAAATTTGACGTATTGTGATATCTTGATGAACTTCAAGGTAGCATCATCTGAGATGACATACAGTACATACGTTAATGTACATTGTGATGAGGTAAACACGTTTATATACAATATTTTCTCATACAAAAACCACTTGCAGCTGCTATGAAAAACTAACAAATTACTGAATGATGCCACAACAAAGACTGCTGGAGTCTTTGTCCACACACCCATTCAAAGGAAATATCCACACTCCGGGAAACCATTAGTTGTCATGATTACTTTTCCAAAGGTTTTGGTAGAACCTATCAAACTTTTTGGCAGGCTCACCTCTTGCTGAATTTGTGCACGAAGAGGTGAAGGATGGACACGCAAAAATCAAATATGACCTCTGTGACCGTATTTTCATTTTGATTGCTTATTAAAAACAAGTAGAACTTGCTGCTGGACTTCCTCTGTGAGAGGCCATAAGCAGTACGAGTTGGCGACAACATCTCGAGCAGCATCACACTCAGCACAGGGGCCCCCCAGGGCTGCGTGCTCAGTCCCCTGCACTTCACCCTGCTCACCTACTACTGCAAACCTTCCTAAAGCACCAATCACATGGTGAGGTTTGCGGACGACACAACTCTGGTGGGTCTCATCACCAAGGACGACGAGACCCACTACAGGAAGGAGGTCGACCTCCTAACCACGTGGTGCAGAGACAGCAACCTCCTGCTGAACATCAGTAAGACCAAGAAGATTGTTGTCGACTTCTGGCACCCCCCCCCCCCGTTGACCATCAACGGCGCTGCCTTGGAGAGAGTGAGCGGCACCAAATTCCTTGGAGTGCACGTCAGTGAGGACCACCAACACTGCATCACTGCCAAAGAAGGCAAAGCGGCCCCTCTACTTCCTTCGCACGCTCAGGCAGGCAAAAGCCCCTACACCCATCATGCACCATCAAGAGCATCCTGACCAGCTGTATCACTGTGTGGGGCGGGAGCTGCACAGACCACAGCAGGGAAGCTCTGCAGCGCATCGTGAGCACAGCTGGAAGGATCATCGGTGCCCTACTCCCCTCCCTGAAAGACATACACGCCACCCGCCTCAGCCGTAAAGCATCCTCGATGGTGAGCGATGCCACTCACCATCGAGGATGTTTATTTTATTACCATGCTACTAACCTTTGAGTTTCCAGTTTTAGATTGAGGTTTTTTATCTTATTTTACTGTAAATTAATAAATTTATCTCTCTCTATATTTTTCAAATCTTTTTGCACTACTGCTGCTTGCACTAAAAAACAGTCCGTGTCTGCGTGCACTTTACACTTCATTGATTTCATGTCAACGTGGGATTGTGAGAAACATCTTCTCGATTCCTCTGTATGTCCAGTGCATGCGGAGAAATTGATGAAATAAAAAAATAAAGCTGACTTTGAACTTTGAACTTTAGATTTTTTTTTACTGTCTATCTATCCATGTATCTGTACATACATACAAACATATTCAAAAGGAAATGGGAATTACTCAATCAAACACTGTGCGTTTCTGCCTCCTTTCTGTGTGTTATACACACACACACACACACACACACACACACACACACACACACACGCACACACACACACACACACACACACTCAGTATATATATTATATACAAATACTGTATGTAGACATGTATGTATCTATGTATATATAGACATAAATCTATATATACATATATACATTTATTTAGAAATAATACTATAATAATTGCAGAATTTCTACATGCAAATATATGTGGACATTTAAGTTTTTTTTTCAAAATGAATCTATTCTCCTACTTTTGCTTCCCCTGAAAGCATTGTAATGTTAATGCAAGTTTTGAACTAAGCGTTGTCCTGTTAGACTCCAAAGAAGAGCTCTCCTGGATAATGTTCCTCTTTTTGGATGGCTTCTTTTTGTCAGAGAGAGGAAAATGCAGTTTCAATTTTTATGGAAAAAATGGATCACACACCGGCAGTTCTCTTTCTTCATGGAAATCTGAGTGAAAACGTTTTTTACCACGATACTTAACTCCGATAAATGACAGTAAGTGATGATGAAAAATTGCTTGTGTTGGATTAAACTGTAGAGTTTTATTTCTGGGACTCGTTTAACTCACATCAAGTTATGACACTGCATATTACAGAGGATGGCTCACAATTCTCTGCCAAAGCTGTCTCACCAAATCATGCTTGTCTATTTGCTTTTTGAGATGAGTGTGATCTTAAGTATAAAATCATACACAGCTTTTCCTCTCTTGTGAATTGGACAACAAATTCGGCAGCAGCAGGGCTGTGCCCTCTGCTTGCCTGGGATTAACTGACAGCAACAAAATAGGGTCCAAAAGAAAGAGTCAGACCAGGTGGATTAGAAAATAATACATCATTCATCTGTAAACTGGCAGGCAAACTATGTCCGCTTCATTGTTGCTGTCCAGATGTTTCCCGCTGGACTGATTTGGTCCAACTGTATTTCTTTAAAGAGATGTGATATCAACAAACTAGTAGGGATTAATCCATTTTCCTTAATAACCTGACAATAACTGGAACAATAAAATGCATCTTTTTAGGAAAATCCAATTGACTGCAGTCAAATTTACAGATGATTGAAAGCTGCAGTGCTCCAGTGTTTGAATATTGCTGAATATGTGCCTGTTGGAGGCAGAGAGGCAGACAGGAAAAATACAACGCACCAACTAACTGTCATTACGTATCGAGTAATACTCAAAAACACCCTTATTAGCTAGTTTCTTTTTTTTGACCTCTGTTCAGCATATACAACTCCAATGTTTTTTTTGGGTTCACCTAATTATGTTCCTGCTTTGACATCAGTCAGATTGAATGCAAATGAGAATTGTTTCTCATCTATCACAACCACTAAATGATAAGAAAACATTTTCCATCATCTCCAGAGAGCTGCATGGTAAATGTAACTCTTACTTTGCAAGGAAGTGCAGCATGTTCTAACAAATCTTTAGTGCTCATAAGTGTGCCCTGGTACACATCGCTTAGATATATAAATGTCGGTCAAACACTATCCCGTGATAATTCCGATACCAAAACTATATATGTGATGAATCTTATTGTTCAATGTTTCTTACATTCTGAGAAATGATTATTATATCTAAGTCTGTTTACTCAAAAGTGGATTTCTTGGAACTAGCATACATGTATTCAATGTACTCTATGAATGGACATCTCTGCTTCAGAAATTGCAAATTATGGTTGTTTGCCTCAGGTAACCTACATTTATTCATTCGGAGGCACTTAGGCTTGAAACCAGGAATGCATCATTATTGAGGAGGTCGAAGACAAAAACAGAAAACATTCACATTGCATGAATTAATTCATTCATAATCTGCGCTGCTTGCATGGGAGAGCTGAAGCCGAGCCCGGCTTTCATTGGGCAAGAGGCCAGGTTTGCCCAGGACCAGTTGCCAGTCAATCACCGGGCAACATAAAGAGAAATATAACCATTGTCTCATTCACATGTCTGGGCGATTTAGGGTCTCCGATGAACCTTCTACAAACCGGAGAACCCAGAAGTCATCCATACTGACACCAGGCACTTTCTAGCTGCAGGATTTCTTTGAAACACTCCTAGTGCTGCTACAGAAACAGCACAGAAGACAACATGAGAACAGCCTACCAGCACCACGCCGGGAAATTCTCAAGAGGTCAGGGGCAGAAAACACCTTTGTTACTCTTCATCTGCTAATCCCCCGGAAACGCCACTTAGGACAGAAACAGACCATGATGTGTGTGTCTCTTTGATATCTGAGTCAAGGTGGGATTATTGTGCTTTGCCTGCCATGAAGCTGCCTCCTCTGTTTGCTTTGAGCGGCAGTAGATCTGATACAGGAATTTTGGACCAGATGGAGCTTACAGTCCTTCCTGCTGCACCTTCGTTGAGCTAAATCTTTCCGGTAATCCTTGGTTCAGATGATAAAGAGGAGGCTGAGGCGCCGCGGACATGACCAGTGCAGAAAATGCATGACAAACTGAAATGACTCTCCAGCCTTTTCTCCTCTGGGTTATATTAGCTTATCTAAGTCAGATCAATGTCTTACTTCATGGCAGTCAAAACAATTTTTTAAATATCAGGACTATTTTTATGATGCAGTTGTGACAGAACAAAAACTCTACAAATTTACAATTTTAACCAAACAAAGAACTGCACTCCAACCAGCCCAGTTGAAAGATCATGACCTGGAAATATGGCCGAGATTACAAATATGTTCCTGCATCAAGACACCCGGTGCTGTCAGAGATATGAGAATACCACTCAGCATCTTCCTCGTTCAGGAAAAATACCATCAATATTGCACAGGTAAACAGTCGAAGCAAATCAGCAGGCTTTTCCCCCTCTGAGACTGCTCGTTCTGTACAGAAGGCAGAGGATGTACTTGTCAAATCATTATTTCTCCCACATCTGTATAACGGCCACTCCACTGCTGCATACATGACGCCGTTGCCATTGTCCTGAGTTTTGAATATGAAAGCAAAATATCGAATTTGGAAATAATTGGCTACCTGCTATAGAGAATTGGGAGTGGAGCTGTGGCTGTGGGAAACATGTACCGACCGTACATGAAATGTTGCAAAGCTGGATGAAAATAATCAGTTTCCATTGTCATACTAGTTCAAGCATCTATTTGTGATAGATGCTTGAGATGAGATGATATATTTGTTGTATTTGCTTATTAGCGCTCCTCCTGAAGGGGCTTAGTCCACAACTAATTTTTCTTTCTACAGACCAAAAAAACACAACTTTGTGACAACACGAGGCTATAAACCCTTTCACCCAAACGCCTGAAAATAACCTCAAACCAATGATATTCCCCTGAAGATGGGATGCAGATGAAATTATATATTGCAGTTCTCTGTGCTGTTGCCGCATACGGTATGATAAGGATAGATGGATCTAGTTTTGGTCCTTTGGTTGCGGAAGTAAGATAAGATAAGATAAGATAATACTTTATTGATCCCCATAGGGAAAATTCATTTGTCGCAGCAGCGCAGCATTTACAATATTAAAATGACAACATATTGAGGCAAAGGCTCAAGTATGAGCGATAGATAATGGATGGGTGGAAGGAAATACTTGAACCAGATTTATTCATCAGTATTAAACTGTAGGCACCTGAAGCAGCATGTCTTAGTCTATTTAACTTTTTGACATGAACCTCACCTGAAATTAAATGATGCGTCACAGGAGATGGAAACCATATAGTGGTGTCTTATATATCTCATGGAACTGAATGTCCTCAAATGCATCGCTATTCTCTTATTTGTATCTAAAACCAATTCTCTGGTCTTACCTATTGGTTTTTGTTTATTTAGTATAAGTAAATCAATTAGCGCAGGCATGTTTTGGTTAAAATCTCCAATAATGTAATTTCTCGTTGCTCAACAGAGCCACATTATTTGCTCTTAACCTGTTTTAGAATTTAGCATGTACCTTCTAAAAGGCTAGATGGAGACGAATACTGGCAATTTATTACCATGTTATTAACCTTTGAGTCTCCAGTTTTAGAACTTAATAAAATATACATGCTGTGATGAAACAAATGATTCTAATAGTTTTCAAAATCTCACGCCGTCCGATCATTTAATTACCATGAATGAAAAAATATGAAACATAAGGAGGCAGCAAGTGGAATGACCATTGATTCTGCATGTCGAGTTCATGGGATAATCTGGTTTCCGCTTTGGCTGGTGCACAGATGGCATTGGAAGGGGAAAAAAAAATGGGGACAGGCAGACTATAGGCCTGGGGTGGATATTTCACCCCTAGATAAGCTTTACCGTACTGTGCACAATATCAAGCAGCCTTGCGGGTATCACAACTGAGATGTGATGTTTGGAGTGTGGAGGCTGAAGGAAGAGCATCTGGACTTACAATCACTTCTGGAGAGATTTTGCAAAGATATGCTGATCTACCATATATCACTTTTAACTGGAGTTGTGAGCTGTCGCAACATATCATTTTGTGTCAAGTAAAAAGCCGTGTCTTCCATGTTCATGACCCGCGATTACCTCTATTGAGTGTTTTCTTTTTTTTTTTTATTCCCGAGGACTCAACAGAAGCCACAGCAGCCTGGGGCCAAGTTAAATGTTAAGCCTGAACGCTTTTAGATTCCTGTGTATTCAAGTGGTGAGCTGAACTTGGCCGTGTTTGGCCTCCCGCCTGCATGTGCTGTATCAGATTAGTTGTAATTAATGTCTCTTGCCCTCACGTGCCTCACGTTTGGCAGTAGACCTGTACTCAAGTGATCTCCTGCTCTACATTTGTGACACTGGAGCAACTGAACATGAGCACACACATACATACACACTCACGCAAATAGACGGGCAGAAGCATGCCTGTGTTTAAACACACACACAGACATAGCTCCTCTTACAATTACCGCTTTTTACTTGGATGTTACATTACATATATCAGAAACAGAGTGAGAAATCAACAAGCGCAGCACACATAGGCTCTGATACAGAGAAACAGAACAGACAGACAGAGGGAGGGAGGATGGATTAACTTCTCATCCAGTCTTTGCTGGTGCATAGATTGTAAGTAGCTTATTGCACAAAGCAGCCTGCATGTAACCGGTGCGTTTGCATGATTTGTTTTGGGAGTTGTTGTTTTTTTATTTTATTTTATTGGGCATCACTGACCTCAAGCAGGCCGCCGAGATCTTTGAGCCTAAAATAGTCAAAATAGAGAATCTGGAGGGCTGGGCGGACGTAAGATTGCATCCAAAGCTATAAAACGGCAATAGGTTTACATTTATATCAACAATGTTTTTTAATCCTTGATGTCCAAAGAGCTAATATGGTGCAGCAAACATCTCATCTCGGTTTTTATCTAAATTAATCACCATGCAAAGTCACGTGGACGTTGCATTGGCATAGTATGGGCCACAGAAATTATTGCACACACAATGCAAAATAAGGAAGTAAGGTGTCAAGCCTGCTGGTGGAGAGTAGAGGAAGATGATGGATATTTGATCCACACATTATGGATGACGCTTTTGTTAACTTCTGTCATTGACCTGCACTTTACGTTGGCAATGTTAGCATCCTCAATTACAATAGTTATATCTCCCTCACCCCAACTCCTCTTTCAAAAGCACTCATTGCAGTTTTTCCATGTTTGGTTTGTTCATTTGTTTGTTTGTGCGTTTTTAATTGTAACCCAGATGTTCTTTTTCTAATTGCAACTGATTTAATACAAATAACAATTGTGTTTTTATGGGGGTGTGTGGAGCTCTTACCTGGATACAACCAGAGGCAGAATGAGCATTTTCAACATTCTCATTAGCAGCTCTCCAGGAAACTGGAAGTATTTGACCTCCTGCAAGTGAAAGAAAAAATCCACACTGAAAATTTGGTGTATACAGTCACACAATACATATGCATCACATTAGTCATGCATTTATCCATTTGGATACATGGTTTGGTTAATGAGAGAAAATTCATTGTTTTGTGAAATTTTGGATAGAAATAGCTCATTGCAGCAGAAGTTTTCAGTTTACCGCAGTGCATCGTTTTCCATCCAATTTCTGTCTGATTCTCACCGAAATGGAAAAGGAGCATTTTCATACAAAATCAGTTTGCATGAGATTCTATTCCATGCTTGTTGCCACTGGTATTTTCGCATGTTAAAAGGGTGTTACTGAAACAGACCAATAAAATGACCCTTGATTGTAAATGTTATAAATATGTTCGTCAATGCACAGCCATATTTTCTGTTCATTCTTTCAAAATAAATACTTTTCTTTTACTAAGAAAACATTGTCAAATGCAAAAAGAAGACATTTTTTTTGTACTAAATAGGAACACCTGATTACTTTGAAGTGGAATGGTGACATGTAGGCAAAATAGATTACAATGTGTACTTGATGCTGAAGATGCACTCACATTAAACACTTTAAAATGCAATGTGAAATAGAATAAAAAGAAAGACTGTTTATGTATAAAGGATGTATAAATATAGTCAAGATTCTTGACAAACTTGATAGAACCAAAAAAAGCATAATAGCCGTAATGCTGCAGTGCAGATATAAAAGACAGTGGGAGGAAAAATGTTCAGGTTTTCAGTGACTGCTGCTTTTAATGATGTCCCCTTTTACTATCCAGACTGACCTTGCTCAACAGAATATGTCACATCTACATCTAAAAGCCACCTAAACTTCCTCTGTCTTCTACATCAGTCTGATACTGTGTACACCTTTCTCTTTGCTGATGAGATAGCTACCAGCAGGACTTTCAGTAATGTCAGTTACATCTTTAACTATCTGTAACTCTTTTTTACACTGCATGTATGGAATATATTTTTCAAGGTCTTTGTCTGGGGTTTTTGAGATGTGGGATTGATCTACATGCCAAAAGTCATACAGATTTTCCATTGACCCATTTGTAAGGACCATCAGGGTTCTTTTTGAATGAATCCCAAAAATATGAGCAAGCATGCACAGAAGCACATAGCTTTATCTGTGTACTTGGATGACAAGAACATTTTTTTTTAAGTGCGACAAATATTTTCGGTTAACTGTAAACAGGCATCTTCTTCCCCCTCTTTGGGGAAAGTGCTACATGATCACCAGTTTTCATCGAACCCTTTTTGAGACAGTGAGAGCAGGCTATGAAAAATTTCATGAAATGTAAAGGGACACAATGGTTCAGGTATGACAATGACATTTGTAGCAGTTGTTTTTTGTTTTCTCTTATATAACAGTGAATACATTTCAGTATGCAAGCGTGTTGGCACTTCTTAAGTAAGCGTCACAGCCGGAATAATATAGATATAGTATATTATACATATAGTATAATAGTAAAATATATATATGATATAGTATGTATAACACACACACTCATATATATATATATTTCATAATATAATAGATATATAGTATATCATATAATAGTATACTGTTTAGAGATTGTCATATTGTTTTGATGCAATCTGTTAAAAGAAGCCCTACCTGTTTATATATATATATTATATATATACCTATATTACACACATATATATTAATATATATCATATATATATATATGTATATTGTTAACACTTTATGTTGTTTATTCTTAGTTCTTTCTGTTGTGATAACCTTCCTTGCACAGTCCACTGTCTGCTGTGAGTAGTTGCAATTTCCCCATTGTGGCACGAACAAATGAATATTCTATTCTATTCTATTCTATTCTATTCTATTCAATAACAGTAATGTTATGAAGCTGCAATTCACTGTTTCTGATTTTTCTTTCTTGACTAAACAAGGAAAACTGGTTTGGCAGTGCTTAAAAAGCCTTAGTCCACACTTTAAAGATTATACCTTATTGGCCTGTGACAGTTTACTCAATAGATTTATTTTTGGTTCATTTTATGAAAAGTAGTATAAAATTGTAGTATAGTCTGCTGCCTCTCCCGCTGTAACACCTCATGAGTGTACAGAGGAGGAGGGCCATTGAACATAACAAACAGCATCCACAAATACTGGTAATTTTGTCCAATGTTGTGAGCATGCATTTAAAAAAAAAACTTGTAAAGGTCCTGTTTTAATTTATGACATTGGAAGGAAATCACTTCAAAATCGCAATTGCAATTAGAGAAAGACATGAGGTTAAAACGCAAGTGGAAATACAAAACACGGAAAAGGTAAAGAGTGAAAAATGAACTTTAAGTACAGCACATCTGTGCGGTGAGATGACTAAGCAGTAAAAGCTTTTTGAAGCGAGGAAGCTTTTAGGGTGAAAAGGCTGTGAGGGTAGAGAAAGCATGTTTGTGCATTTTGTGTTGTTTTATCTAAGTCTATGAGTAAGGTATTAAGAGTTTTCATGAGTGTGTTTATGTGCACGGTACAAGGGTGTGTGTGTGGCTGTGTGTGTGGATGTGTGGGTTTGTACTGTCTCTGTGCAGGGACAAACACAGCTGTCCCCAGGTCCTGGCATTTGCTACAGCTGTACATTGCACATACCTAAAGTAACGGAGTTCACAGACGAACATTTTAACATATCCTGCTCCAAGGGTCGTGACCATTTTGTTGATCTGAATCAAAATACAGATTGTATGACCAATAATCACATGAAGTCAATGCAAATGTCATACAATACTGCATACATTTGTGCCTTAATTTCTTTGAAATTTTCCTTTACAATTCCATGTCAGGATAATATCAAAAGAAACGCCCCCTTTGCCATATAATTGTTTTAGCTGATGGTTGTGAGTCGATATGATTGGGCCCACAACAGAATGTCAAATCCCCCCTCATTAAAATTATACTTCTGGGTAATTTGTTTGTTTATTTTTCTACAAATAAATAAATGAGAATGATTTGAAGCAAAAGAGCTTCAAACAGAGCAACAAGATAGAGTCCTCCTGAAGAGTATGGCTGAGTGATTTAATGAGATCTGTTTCCTCTGTTTTATTTCCTATTTCTATTTGTGTTGCCATGGAAATTTCAATTGTCATTCTGATTATATGCCATGCTTTAACTATTTCAAAAAATATATTTTTTTTTTTCGACAAAAGTTAGAATAAAAAGCTTTCTGACCTTTCTTTTAACTTAAACAATTACAGAGAATTATACCCATCCTGCCATTGACAATATCTGTGACGATTAACGATTTTAATTACTGAACCAATTCTTGTATCAAAATCTGTAAAGCAAACATTTGAAATACGCCTAAGAAGATATGTACAAAAAGATAAGCACATCAAAAAGCACAGGTATCATTATTTGGTCATGAATGAAATGGCATATGCCTCAAGGCCACAGGTCTGGAATAATCTGTATAAACACCAACATCCATAACACTGTGACTTACCTCACCAATCAAAACCCTTGCTTTCACCTTGAACATCTTTGTGCAATATTTTTTTATGGAAAAAAGTGCTATGCACTGTGTCTCTTTTTAAATGAATATTTAGAGTGGCTCAATGACACAGGTGATATTTACTTAATAAGTCTATAAAGAACCGATGAACGGTGAATTTTGGAGCTGCTATTTTCTTTTGACCAGAGGGTCCATGAATTCACCTGCTAACTCTAACATCCAAAAGACTTTGTTGTCCTATGCAAGGCAGAATTTTGTGTCTCCCAATTTTTGGGTAGTCTTACAAGACTGAACAGTCATCTTGTGTCAGCTGTCACAGTGAAGTACTGCACTCCACATCAGGGGAAGGCAGTATATCAAAACAAAATGATGTAAATAAAGTAAAGTTCTTATAATAGTCATTTATTTTACCATTAGCTACGTCCACACTCAGTTCATGAGCTTAAATACTTGATTACATTTCTACTGGGGTACCAGACCTAAACAATTACTGTCCTATACTAGAATAGTTACTGTTCACATGATCTCCCTCAGCCACCGCTTTTCACTGACACACACACACACACACACACATACACACACACACACACACACACACACACACACACACACACACACGCACACAGACACACACACCCTCAAGGGTCTTTGTTCACAAATGTTATCACGTAAAGGTTGAGGCACTAATTTCTATGCTCAAACAACATGTTTGAATCTCACGAACTAGAAAGAGATAATTTTTCGAATGGAATCTAACAAGAAACGGAAAATCACCTCAAATCAAACAACTGATAAGTTAATGTGAAGCGCTTCACTAATGCCATGAAACTTTGTGTGGTCGTGCAGGCAGAGTAGTAAAGCACACAGCTTACAAGGTTTCATTATTTTATAAAAGAAAGTTCATCACAGTCTTTGTAGCAGTAACTTGAAAAGAAGGACTGCATCTCTGAGTAAAAATTTGGACTCAATAAAGTCAGAGCTCTGACCAGCCTCTGGAAATGTCTGTTGACCACAGGCCAGGAGGCTGACTTTTTTCAGGTGTTTTAGAGAAGCAGGGTTCAAATTTTCTGCAAATTTAAATATCTGATCCTTACCGGCCATCGGTGGAGCCTGTTGACCCTGGCCTCTCGCAAAGCAAATTCTTTGACTCTTCTCTTTACATTGCTGTACTTTGGCTCTTTGCCTGTCTGACAAGTGCACTTTCAAACGTTGCAGCCTCAGATGATAAACTGGCAGCCAAGGGAAATGACGAATCAAATTTAGCAAGATCATTGACCAATGTTCTTCAGGTGGGAATAAAAGTTGTCTTAAGTTATGGTGTTATCAGTGTTTTGGTGGCCATGCCAACTTTAAGTTCTGGCTCAAGTCAAACAGCTGCAGAGATTGCTTAGATAAAATCACAGCATGGAAACGAGGCATTTCAATCTTAGGGGAACTTATTCAACTTCAACTGTGATTTGTATGAAACATATCAACAATTTAGAAGGATCTGCGATTTGGTACCCTCCTTGGTAACCTCTTGTAATTATCTTTGCTTACATGCTATAGTAAATAGCAAGCGCACTCTTTACCTCTGTGTTTTATGAGTCCAGACAAAAGAAATCACTTTGGAAAACATTCTGATGGCATTTTTACAGCAATACAATCGGATGCAAATGCACCTGGCCATATTACGTGTAACCAGATCATATTGAGATCACATGTCTGTTGGTTTCATCACAGGGAATGTTCAAAAGCAACATGCCGTCAACCAGCAACCTCTGGGAGAAACATCTTATTCAATATTAAATCCAATGCATTTTAACAGCATCCCCGCAGTGGCACATGTTCATTCAAGAAATGAACAGCATCTCATTTTTCATTATCATTTCATTCCTTACTAACAGTTGTTTGTGCGATTATCACGGGAAGGCTCCTCTGATTATTAACATAGAACTGGAACCTATTTGAAGTCAAACTATTTAATCCACTGCACATTCTGTCTTCTGTGAATTATATAAGGAAACTGGAATGGTATATTGTTGACTGGATGCCTGGTTGTGAGTGATTGACAACTAATCTCCCTACTGGCAATCCCTTTTCATGGATGCAGCAGACTGTAGGCATCTCATCGACGAATGAGATGTTATTTGGCATTCTATTTTCTGGCATTTCATGAAATCTTAATTGCTGAGAAATCAACTGCAACATTACAAGCTTTCTTGTTTCTTCATGCATTATTTCTGCCATTTTGAGAGGCCACTTGGGTTGAAATTGCAAAACATCAACCTCCCCTCGCATTTTGGGTCGATTTTATTTTGTTCTGTGGAAATTCAGACCGAGTTTTTCGGTACGTAGACATCATCTTTCTCAAAAACCACATCATGTTTAAAGATGATGCTTAGTTATTATACTCATCGGGTCCCAGGAAGCCAAAATGGCAGAGAATTTCAAAGATGTCTTTCAACAGCTTTGCTTTTGGGACGGGTGACCTTTAAACTCATTGCAATGCAGGCCCTTGATTTCAAATCTGAAATCAAATCCAATCCCACTTCTGAAAAACACAACATCGTGATGTTTTGGTTTAAGTTAATGATGTTATAATGTTTTTTAGGGTACTTCAATGCTGGTAACTACGACTCTCACAGGGACAGTGATGCATGCTTATGTGTGTGTTCAAGTGGAGGACGCAGGGGGAGGATACAGATGTATGGATGAGGGAATTGGCATTTACAATTATGTCTCCTCTTGTTGTTTAAGAAGTTGACAAGAAGCAACAGCCTGAAACTTGATGGGGAGACAAGATGGGTGTATGGGTGAATGTGTTGGTGGGGTAATCAGGGGTCACGATTTCACAGACTAACCTGTTCGGAGAGCTGCTTGCCTCTGAGAAAGAACCCCAGCAGGCAGCCAATGACCACGGCCAGCACAGACAGGATGAGCAGACCATTCTGCTTGCAGACATTCTTCACCCGCCCCCATACTTCATCCAGAGCCACTGCCATCCTCCTGCTCCACCTCCTGCTGCTTGTCCCAGACCTGGCCGCAACTTCACAAACCCCCCTTAGAGAATACCACCCGCGCAGCCCCCCTTATGCCCCTTATTCAGCCATAGATAGCCAGTACGCAGCCAACAGCCACAGGAAAAACGAAACAAATAGCAAGGCCCTGGATGTCGCAAATGGGACACGATAGGCTAATATAAGTCGGATGAAGGAGAGGGTTGGGGTTGAGAACAGAGACAACAGGGAAACAACGAGAGAAAGAGAAGACTTGGGATTTGGTTTACTCAGGGAGGTGGACAGCAAAGTCAAAGAGGTATTCGTCCCCAAAAAATAAAAGCCCGTCAGAAGTTCCTCTGCGACAAGCTGCTTCCTGGGTAATTCCACATGAGACTGAAAGCATCGCACTGACAACCTCTCAATCTCTGTCTCATCTGTGTCAGTCACCTCCCTCCCTGCCTCTCTGCCCCCACCAACATAGTTCTCCTGTTGGCCGACAGGGGGCTCTGCAACAGCTGGTGTTATTGTTAATACTACGATCCTATTAGGCTGCGCTGCACGACTCAGATCTAAGGCTGGATTAGAGAGCTCTCTGAACAATTGGACAGTGGATTGTGCCAGTCAGAAAAAAAGAAAAAAAAAAGAAAAAATTGCACAATAAGTGACATGAGGCAAAACACAAACAAAATAAAACTTAAAGTTGTCTAAAAAAAATAAAGTCTTAAAGTTGTGAGATGTTAAACACTTGTTATTTTCTCAACGTATATCCAATGGTCGAAAGGGTGCACAGTGTAAACTATGTATCTCCAAATACATCACTGTACTGCGCAGTTTTACTGCACGCCATCACACCCTCAAGGTCATGAATATTGTTGTTGCACGATTATGTTGTCTAGGTGGCTCCACATTGCATAAATGGTTATGTAATGTCCGGTCATGCAATTTGTTCGCGAAAAATGATACCTCCAATCATTATTTTTGCTGCAGTCCAACGAGACTCAGAGCCTTACTGGCATGGTGCTGACTACAGTTACTGAAATACTGTGAATTTTTGAAATATTTATTATATATTTCCATTTCATACTACCTTAAAATCCAACTCCAATAAATACCCTGGGGATATCTATTCACTTCACTACAGTTTTGTTGACTTTCCTGGTTGATATTTAACATAAAATAATAATAGGATGTTTCAATTATGTATTTTTTATTTGATTTAAAAAGTGTAATCACTTCTTGTTAAGGGTGCTAATTTAAGTGTACTAAAGAGCTTTACTTTTAATATGTACTTGATCTCTCCCTACAAAATGACTGAAGATTACAATAATTTTCTCAGATTCAATGCACAGCAGTATTCAAATGCTTTAATTTGGACAGGACAGTAATCAGAAACGGAGATATGGTTTGCAATCTGCAAAATGTGTATTTTTGCTTCTCAAACTTTAGAAACAGGTTGCTGTTTGTTTGCTGCTTATATTTACTTCAGTAATTTTTGAAATGTGCTTTTTTGACTTTTCCTTGCCATTTAATGTCTTTTTGCTTCAGTATTTCAGTAGATCTGAAAAATGTATCTAGATAGTGAGACATGTCAGGCTGACTAGATTTTCTATTAAGTTATTCCTTCCATTGTCTCTTGTCTTATATATGGGTCATCTGATATTCTCAGAAGTTATTCAGAAATACGTTTTTAATGTGATGAAAAAGGCAACTTTCCATTACTGCTAACATCAAGATCTTTTTTTTTTTTCCAAGACCTTGAACAAAAGCAAAGCAGATGGGGATAGAGCTTATGAGGAAGAACAGAAAGCTCCTGACAGCCACTGTTCAGCATTACCTCACGCACTGTTAGAATTTTGTGACGCATGCTGAGTGCTGCAGCAAATCTTTGGGGGTTTAGGTTAGGTTTAAAAGCAATTTATTTAATTGAATTAAACAATAATGATTAAAAAGACAAAGCAAAGATGTTCAATCAGTTCTGTGCTGCAATAGAGGCAGTGACTTTGAACCATTCAAAACATTCCCCATTGAATGTAAACAAATTTTCTGCAGAGGAAAGAACTGAGACCACTGAGAAGAAGAGGGCAACTAAAGCTCCATTATGGATTTATTTGCAGATGGGACAGCATCCATTTACCATCTAAAACCTGCCCCAAAATTACTTTAATTCTTCACATGTTGTCATGGTAAATCCAATTACACAAGTAATGAAATCATCTCCTACAAAGAGACTCATTTGTTTGCAAACTTGTAATTAGACACAATGCGTTTAGAGTCAATATAGCTGAATTTTCCATGTCCATTTAGTTGAACTGTGTTTCCAAATGCAGTGATGTACATTAGGAATATTGATGTGCAGTCTGTTATTTTTCTCTGTCAGTGACTAAACATCCAGTTCTTCCTTTTTCCTTATCTACTTTCGACTTTTCCCTTCAGAGGTCACCACCGCAAATCAACCTCCTCCATCTAACCCTATTCTCTGCGTCCTCTTTTCTCACATCAACTAGCTTGAGAGATCAAAATAGATGTCGATATTTCAGTGAACATTTGGTTGGTTTTCATGGGTAAAAGTAACAAGAGGGGGAGGATGTTAACACTTTACCTATAGGTCATTATAATCATGATAATTATGATTGCATCAAGGTAACTGCACATTATAAATTCTAATGTCTGAATGTTCTTGTATTTTAAAACTTGTTTTTCTGCTGAGCACAAAATTATCAAACATTTTAAGATTTGCGCGTGATTATTTACTGATCATTGGCTGAAGATGTTACTACATGCACATATATGCCAGATTTAGACCATCATTTATCATAACAAGCATTTCAAATAGAAAATAATTGGCGTACAGAAAATCCATCAATGATGGAGACCGTGATGGCGGTGATCACAGAGTTCCCACTCAAAACATCAGCCGCCGAAACGGACACTGACCGTGAACCGAATATCGCTATGGACGACCAATGAGTGGAGCTGAGTAGCGGGATGCTGCCTCTGGCCTGAATGTCTGCTCTAGTGGGGGGGAGAAGGCTCTTTTTTGAGCTGGAGTCCACTCGGAATCTCAGGCCATACCTTGAGTCCTTGATGACCAGCAGCTGGGTGTGTCCGCCGGCGCCCAAGGCTGATCCCAGCGCCCTGAACGCACGGGAAATGCCGCGCCTTGCTGGCGCAGGAAGATATGCACAAATAGGAACCCGCCATCATTGGATACCAACAACGCCAGCATGCTATCCATTAGGTCCACGGCCAGCCTGCTCCTCCGGACCATTAGATTTTTGAATGCGGTGAATCTACCAATCTGTGGGTGGTCGCGCAACAGCTCCATGGCTCGTCGTGTCGAGTGCTATTCCTGGGCTGCGACACCCAAAAAGTAGCTGGCTTCATCTGCGAAAATTCCCCGCAGGTGGAAAAGCACTTCCATATGCTGAAACCAGGGCGCTGGGTTGCTCTGTCAAAATTCTGGTAGCCGGATGGTCACTGTGGGCGATGATGGCTGTGCAAATTGAGGCGAATTGGTCGAGGTGATATTGCACACTTCCTCGGGCTTGGGGACGACGTGCTCCCTCACCGATCTCGGAACTCTGCACTCTTCTTAGTCCCGTGACCTAGTCTCCGGTCAAGCCGCTTGGTCTGAACGCAGCAGCTCGCGCCCCCATTGTAGCGTCGGCAGGGCAAGCACCGATATCTGACGATGACGTTGCGCAGGACCAGTTTCAAATGTCTCTGAGGCTGCATTATGTCAGAGTCAACAATGTGGTGCCTGGCGAGGAATAATTGATGACGGAGCATTGGAGTCGTGGATGAGTTCAGCTTTAATTGTGAGCACTGACGATACAATAGAACACAGTGCACTTCCGGGGCACATTTATTACCCCTGGTTTAGACCTTGACCCGAAGCCCCTCGTCGCTGGGGGTTAGAGGCCAAGCCCTTCAGTGTCCACCACAATCGAATGTATTTATCCAGGGCCAGATACTTTCCATCCATCTTTGAACAATACAATACTTTTAACCATTCACGTCATATAACATTTTTCAAGGTTCTTTGTCGTAAAAGAGGGTTGAATGATTCAAGGCCTGTGGTGGCTTCTGAAGTGATGAAGATTTTTAAATGGTACTCTTGCAAGGGAATGACCCAGCAACACTGGGTAGACTGCATGTTGGTAGAATGAGATATGCCATTGAAAGCTTATTCATTACCAGAGGCAATGTTCTCATGTAACTACAAGGCCAACATGTAATCTCATTAAGAATTAATATTTTTCCTTCCTACACCTTGATCGCACTGCTTGAATGAATGCAGAGAAGTATCATAGATGACCAGTTGCACTCTTGCCGATGAAATTCATGGGGAGCATAAACAAAGTTGTGAAGTACAAAGTATTGTGAACAGTAAGCATTTTGAGTAAATATAATGTTCGATAATTACATAGCACAATCTTAAAATACCTGTTATTTTAGGAAATCCAATTTGCAGACTGAGTGGGCATTTTCTCTGTTGCTAGGAAAGCATCACCACCATCCACTCCTTTGATACACAATTCCCCTTGGAAAAAAACAGCAGGAATAAAATAGTAAGCTGACTGATATGATTACAGAAAGCTCTTGCAAATAACAGTGCATTTTTTTTTACCCCTCAAACATACGAAATGATTTCTGCAGATTGGATATCCAAACTACATGGTAATTCAAAGTTAAAGTCAGATTTAGATAATATAGTTTCTGCAGCTCTAATGTCAATTTCATAGACTGGGTAATGAATGTGTAGTCTTCTGATAAAGGCCTCTTAACCAGCACCGATGAGCTGTCCAATGCAATCATCTCGATGAGAATTTCATGTGAGACATTTCTGCAACATGGACCTGTTCAGCTGTGCGTAACTGGTTGACACAACATCTCATAAAATTGAGGAGGAAGTTTACATGTTTTAGCTTGCACTTGACTGTAACAGCAGCAACTGATCATCTGTGACGAAGGCCCGATACGACAAGGTCATGAGGGCGAGGTCTCTGGATTTCATCAAAGAGCAGAAATTAGTCGGGGGAGTGGTTTTACAGCTCACGGGAAATAAACTCTTCAAGACCACAGGCAGGTGGTTTTATGGATTTTGGCTTATTCGGTGGTGATACATTCGATGAAAACTCTTCCTTTGTCACCTACTCTGCTGAAGATTTTTGAATGAATGAATGAATTTTTGAATGAATAAATAAACACATAAGCAATTACCTGTATATATTTTTTACAAATGTCAGAACTCATTAAAACATGATAAACCATTTTGGACACAAATGTGATTACAAGATGAAGCGCAAACAAAATTTCTGGTCATGTTAATTTCATAATGTTATTAATTTAGTCAATGCAGTAACAGTGTAAAGGCACTTGTACTTGTAACCGGTACTTTCCTTTCACTGACTTGGCTTCCTCATGACAGTTTCATTGGATGCCATTAGGTGGCAATGTGGCATCGGTACTCCTATCCCGAACGTCTGTCTCGACAAGTCTCGTGATGCTTCCTCTGTCTGCCGCGTGAAGCCGCGACGTTGTCAAGCTGTCGCCACCTCCTTTCTTTCTCGTGTTTACAGGTCCGTGTTGGTTGAAAACACATTAAACAACACATACATGTTGCCAAGTATCATAAGTAAATGTTGAATAGGTCTGGTACATTTTTATGGATTATTGAGAGGAAAAAAAATGTCATCCCGTCTGTCGTGGCTAATTCATCCATCCATCCATCCATCCATCATCCATCGTCTGCTGCTTCTCCTACTTAGCTTCATGGGGGATGCTGGAACCTATCCCAGCCGCCATCGGGCGAGAGGCGGGGTACACCCTCGACTGGTCGTCAGTCGATCGCAGGGCCACATATAGACAGACAACCATTCACTCTCTCATTCGGGGCAGTTTTCCCAATTTTCCATTTAGCCTGCTGCATGATTTGGGATCTTGGGCGGAAACCGGAGAACCTGGAGGAAACCCTTGCAGACACGGGGAGAACTTGCAAACTCCACACAGAAAGGTCCCCTGTCGGAATTGAACCAGGCTGAAGCTCTGAGGCTGAAGCGCTAACCATTGCGCCACTGTGCCGCCAATATATAAACCATCCCTGTTTGAAGAACAAACCTCAGGACATAAATGATAAAGTGGCTTAGGAACAAGGAACTGAGAATGATCAAACATATTTCAATGCCCTGACCACCTCAAAATGCATTCAGTGGTCAAGCCCTTAGGAGTGATTTTTTTCCATTTGACAGCTCTCATAATATCATGCATGCAAATTATTACACGTTTTTGTGACTGCATGTTCCCAGTAGACTTCAAATTTCGAATGAAATGTTAAAAGGTGTCGTTTTAAATGGAAGCGGTGGGAGTCCTCATTGCTGGGATAATGTTTTTTTATTGAAGCCTTTGTCTTCCATTAAGCTCTGTACTTTTCATTAAACTTTCAACTTTTCTTTGATGTTACTAATCTAACATTTGAAAAACTTACCTAAAAAAGTAAAATGCAAATGTAAAATTTTTTGTATTTCAGAAGACAGACATTCAAAATTTGGGATTAAGCTACCACAATGACAGGTATAAAATGTCACCAAAACTTACGTTTTGTAAACTAAGTTGGATTTTTGAAACTCAGTGAAAAATAATGATAATAGATAGGATTCTAATTTTTTGAGGGTATTAGTTTTAACCACTAAGTTGTGTGTATTTATCTTTCCAGTCTTTGTTTTCTGTTTTTTTTTCCTTTCTCTAATGTTGCTGCTACAACACCCGAATTTCCCCTATGGGGGATCAATAAAGTATTATTATCTTATCTTATCTTATCTTATCTTATCTTATCTTATCTTATCTTATCTTATCTTATCTTATCTTATCTTATCTTATCTTATCTTATCTTATCTTATCTTATCTTATCTTATCTTATCTTATCTTATCTTATCTCATTGTCATCATCATTAGGTTGCATTTTCTAAAAGGCGCAATAGAAAGCCAGTTGTGTCCATTCATAGTTTTGGTTGGAAAACAAAACTATTTTTGTTGTTCTAAGATTTTCTAATGATTTCTGATATCAAATTTGGGGGGTTGAGAGTGTTACTTTTTAACTGAAGACAAAATGTTCTTGACTCTGAGCAGAAGAAATGCCTTGTGCAGGGAATGGTTATGGAATAGCAGGTGAACAGTGAACATGATGTGTGTAGTAAAAATGAGATTGTAATAAGTAATGTGTCCTTCAAAATTATAGATATAGTATAGATATAAATATTGCACAGATGTGAGTGGTGGTATTGGTAGATAACATATTGAGGTAGTGCAAGGAGATGTTTTTGTGATGCCTGTAGATTCAAAGAAATATTTGTGGCGCTTGTAGTGTTGGACAGTCTGTCAGCAGATGGAATGAAGGATGTCAGGCACCGTTCATTCTTGCAGTCGTCTTTTGCCGAAGGTGCTTCTTAAAGCCCCCACAGAATCATGCAGAGGATGGGAGGAATTGTCCATTATGGATTCCAGCTTGGCTAACATCCTCCTCTCACCCACCAACTGGATGGAGTCCAGAGGGCACTGTTCCTGTCCCTCTCAGAGCTTCCACAGCCCCAGCAGACCACCGCACAGAGCAGTGCAGATGCCACCACAGTGTCATGAAAAGTCAATATAAGGGTCCAGCACACACCAAACGATCTCAGTCTCCTCAGGAGGATGAGACCACTCTGGCCCCTTTTTATGCAATACATCTGTATTGTTGGACCAGTTTGTTATTGAGGTGAACACCCAGATAACTGTCCTCCTTCAAGATCTCCACGATGTCCAGATCCTTGATGTTCACCTGTGGGGCTTCGGGTGCTCCCTTTGGTTGCCGTTCACCATCTCCTTCGTCTAACTGGCGTTAATCTGCAGGACGTTCAGGTCACACTCGGCGACAAAGATGATGATGACGTCCCGGTACTCCTGATGGTTCCTCGGTGATACATGTCCAACGATGGCCGTGTCGTCTCAGAATTTCTAGAGGTGGCAGCTGTGTTTTAACTGAAGTCTGATGTGTAGAGGGTGAAGTGGAAAGGGACGAGCTCTGCACCCTGCGATAAATGCATGAATGACGATCTTTTTGAAAATCTGTGTTTTATTGAAAGCTCTTCAATAACAGAGACTTATTTAAGGTTCTTAAAAGGGTATCTCCACAAATATTACATGAAAGTAATGGTATAGTGTCCTGAGAATCATCTCACATTTTCGCTATTTTTGCCGGAGGACTGACAATTAAGGCAAGCAAATACTGAGGTCAGTTTTTCATCTCAATTAAATGTAAATTAGCAAATGAACAAAAAGGTCAGGATTGTTAAAAATGAAGTTGTCACTTTGTGACCTTTTCATGGTGAATAAATAATGTGGTCTAATGAAATATTATTTGAGTATTTGAAGGAAATTCTTGTCAAAATCTTCTCATAGAAACTGGATTTGATTTTCTTCCCTTGAAGCACTTTCACCAGAAGCAGCCTCTCAGATGAGAGATCAAACATCTTCAAGTTGCTTCTGCAGCTGCTACAAGATTCTGAAAAGAATTAACCATTACCTGGATGACTGAGAACCTCCACAGACATATTTAAAGGAAAGTGCTCGGAGTTTCAGATCTTGAGTTAAAATTTTCATTGGGGTTTTATGCGGCCTCCCTTGTTTTTTTTTCAAGAAGCTTCTTTTTAAAATCTGCAATAGCGTTCCAGTGGCATCAAATTCCAAAATGAATTGAAACAACATGCACAAAAGAAAGTAGGATGCATAAATAGAACTGGAATACTAGAAAAAAAGCAAAATAGAATGTGTAGAAAAGAGAGGACAGAACGGAGGAAAAGTAGATGGGGAAAGGAACAACATGAAATAGTTCAGGTGAACACTCGTGCACTCAATTGTCAGCCCTCTATCGTCATGATTACAGCACATACAAAATGTAAAGCCTGTTTATTCCATTTCCATTAACAGCCGTGCCCCCATGTGTGACACACTTCGGGCCAAAGGCTGTCTTGTATTAAGATAATAAGCTTTCAAATGAGGTATGATATCACTCTAATTGTGATCCCAGATGTCACATCTGCTGTTAGGATGTAGTGTAATCCCAGACCAGGCTCAGGGATGTGCTGTCACCTGTGGCCCAAGATGTGAACTCCGATAAAGTCTGACCCTGAGTGCAGAATCCACTCTGTCAGTAAAGAGTATTTTAGTTCATCTCCCGAGATTTAACCCTCTATTCTGGAGAATATAAATTGTTCTTATTATTATACATTGACACAACAGATTGTGGTTATAATGACATATTTTAAGGTCAAGGGATTCTGATTTTCGCATTGTCTCAGACTTGTAGTGAAGTATATTAGAGGATGAAAAAAAAATAAAATTACCTTCAAGTTACTATCAAAGAACGTATCTTTCCACCTCTTCTTGGTAAGGGCTGACTAATGTCAAACTAATTTTCCAGTTTTCCGATTGCATTTGTAGCAAGAGATATGATCACTCATCACAATGTCAGGATGTTTAGATAGAAGGTCTGGAACTTAGAACAAAAATGATTCCCCTTATAACTTTCACCATAATGGAATGTAATACATACTTTGCGGACTGATGCTCCGTCGATGATAGTATATTTTTGTGTTACTGCGGATTCACATAATTCATTATTTTGGCTTATCCAAGAAAGCCTGACCCCTGTAGATTTATTGAGAAACCTGAGAGAATGCAATGTGAAGGGAATTTGACCTGGTTATCAAAGAGTGAGAAAAAGATCAGTGCAGTCTAAGTGGTGAAAGTAACTGTGCATCATGAGGCGTGCATTCTCAGTAATGTGGGCGTGCACAGTGATTGAAGATATTTACCGATCAGTTTCTGCGTACAAATAAGGGAGTAAAAATGGATTTGGGAAAGAGATGAATAGAGGCAGAGTGGGAGCAGGGTGTCAGAGGTCTTGTCACTGCTGTGATTATGTGACTCACTCTGATACATCCATGCATCACCAAGTGATGAGACATCCTAACAAACATTCATGCTGCATTAGAAACCGCTCTAATACTCCTTTTTGTATGGCTGCATTATGTGCCTTCTTTTATGTGAGCATGTGAGTAATGTTGATAAAGAGGTAGGTGTGTTTTAACCATCGCATTCCTCTACAATCCAAACCACTATTAAATAATCCCCTTCCCTCTGCCAATTTTTCCCTGTTTCTGGATTGGACTGGCAGAGATAATCTGGGATTAAGACGAGAAGTCAGGCCTGGTGCGCTCGTCATTCATTTAGATGGGTAGACATGTTCAACAGCCCCAGGTCATCGACCGTGAGCCGCAACATACTCCACTGTGTATCATATCATGGAAAGTTTTGCAGATTTGGTGCATGGCATGTTAAAATGAGAGCAAGAGTGAATATGATTGCTGCCTGTGGGACTGCAGACGAGCAGCTGATCCCATCATCACCAGCCATAATGAATATAAGGCCAAAGGACTGGGTGATGGGGATCTGATCCCTCGCTTTTGAAATGTATTTCATGTTCACGTTTCTGACCAAGGATCTGTAGTTGTGCTGTGGTTGCGCAAATGTGGGGTAGTTGAAATGTTTAAAACTGAAGAATTCTTGCAAAAATGTTTTGGTTGTGTTAAGTATCCATACTGACACATTAGCATGCAAAAAGCAAGAAATTCATGTCAGAATGGTGAACACTGAGAAAAAGAATGAATTGAAATCCCCGAACTTGTTTCTTGATCTATTCATTCTCTTGAAAACAAATTAAAAGGAAAACGTGGACGTGGAGTTTTTCAAAAAATAACAATTTTGCTCTTTGACTACAGCAACAGAAATGTTATTCAATCTCACTGAAAGTGACAATGGAGACTGCTGTACTGGCCTTGTGCCTAAACGCAATAGCAGCGAATTTACATTTTAACTTAACTTAACTTTAAACTTAACTTGGATTGTATAGGGACCTGGCTGCTCATTAAGCAGCAGCCGTGCAGGAGGGTAAACTCAACACGTGTGGATCATCTAGCCTCGTCAGGCTGAAGATAAACGGAGCCTTTTTGCCAGGCCGTAGGTGCCAGATTGTTGGTTCCCAAGTTCTAGGTCTCGTAAGTGCTACGCTTCCTTTAAATAAACCTCTTTAACACCTCAACTCCTCAGAGTGTCCTTGCGTCTGGGTCAGACCCATTCACCCATCAGATAGAGCGAACTGTCCTTTTTAAACTGTGTCAAGCTGCATGAAAATGTCAGTGAAAAAGACAGAACAATTTCAATAACATTTGCTCTTGTGAATTGCAAAAAATCAGCATGCTCAAATAATACTTTTTAAACCATAATTGTGAATGAAAAGCGAAAGTTCAAATGAGTATGCCTTTGAATGGAACAGCGAGTGCTCCCATCTCCAGTCAGATGCAAGGTTTACCGCAAATGATACAAAATATAAATATCAACAGTAAATAGGAAAACAGAATCACAGACAAGGCACTCATAAGAATTTTGCCTCATGTTAGCATCTCATTACTATCCCAATCCAAAATTTCGGTCTTATCATGAAATATACATCCTCATTGTTTATGTTTGAGAGAGCCTTGCTGTGGAGGCAATAATGATTACCCAGTGTTTGCAATTACTGACGCTACTGTCTATTCCACTAAGATAAATGTAATTTCAAGTTCAGCAGGCTCAGAATTAATGTCTTAACTATTAAATTAGTCCATCATCAACAAAGTACAACACCATTCATTTAAGCAAATATATATAGACTAATGACCTCTTTCCACATCATTAACATTTCAATTACTACTTGCACTCCTGAGTGTATAAAAATGTGTATGGCGTGTGTGTGTCTGTGTCTTGTCTGTGTGTGTTGGCAACTGAGAATGGTTTGTGAAACTAGCGTTGATACCTCACAGACATGTAGGGTTATCTGATATCCAGTTACCCAATTTTCCTTTGACAGTAGGAGACACTTGAGAATGTTGCCTGTCAGATTTCCCTTTTTCATATTAATATTATGTTTGATACGATTCTTTGATTTTCAAACCCGTATGTTACATGAGAATAAAAAAATAGTTTAATTTATCGGGACACTATAATGAGAGGCAAAATAAACCTCCTGTGTTGGAGTTGTAACTGATATCTGATTCTAACAGGTGCAAACCATCTTTCAGCCACTAGGAGAAGCAAGGATGGACGAATGCAACTTTCACAATGACAGATGTACCCTTGATATCCATGGGAAATTTCAAGAGGCTCCCTGAAACCTTGAAGTAGGACAGTATGTTCAGTATTTGTTTCAATTTGTGGAACTCCCCCTTGATGTTTAGTATTTGTGATAAAACAGGGAATTTGAAGACATTTAATAGCCGTAAAAACGATGCTGCTGGCATTTTCCTGCTGCAGCAGCGTCTGAACCTTTTTTGTACGAATCACATTTGTCTTCATTGACTTCAAGCATGCGGCCGACAGCGACTTGACCTGAGGTCATATGGAATTCCTTTCGTTTACACAAAGCACAGAAATCGTGCACCACACGAAATACACAGTGAAAGTCAATGTAAATCTTGTTCGATTGGCTTTCTGCAAATTAATTTGTCACTGGAGGGCCTTTTTTTTCCGGTTTTTTTTTCCAAATTGAATTGATTTTGCCTTTTCAGGTTCCTATCTATATATCCCGCTTGTGTCTCCCAAAAGATGACTTTCAAGAGGTGGAACCATCCACAAACAATTCTGATTAAGTGTGTGGTAAAGTAGTATCCATTGACCGAGGCGCCTCACAAAGATGACTGTGAGAAGAAAAGCAACTACTACAGTGTTGGGCAGTTGGGAACACCTGAGCCAGAGTTATTTCATCTTACGTGGTTGTAGAATGTGTTCCATAGATTGATTGTCTTCATTTCTTTCTGGCGGCCATTGTCCAAGTCCAGATGTGGCGCTTGTTCCACAAATTATTAATGTTAGGTGACCTTCTGGCTGCCCTGCTCCTCCTGGCTTCAAATATAGTTTTCAGCCTAGTATTCATTGTGGTCACAGTTAAGACCACTGCCATCCAAATTGTCCTTAGCGTCTTTGCTGCATTGATGCTGCCAAATAATCTTGCATTTGAAAAATGTATGTGATAGCAACAAGGTTTTTACAGTCAGTCACCGCTTTCATTCCTGAAATGTCTGGGGATGCATACATTTCATACTCAAGTTCCGACTAGCAACTGGCCCTTGTAAACACATGAATACATTCACACTGACAAACACCTACAAAAACATTCTCTCATTTGGTTGTTGCCTTGAACTATTGTGACCTATTTACTTCATAGCTTAACCCCTGAACTGAACTAGGATGGTTGGAATTTGATTTTGCAGCTGTCAGACTAGGTGAAATGCCCCCTTTGTGGGCTCTTGGGCCAAAGCAAGCAGGGCTCCTATGATGTAACCATGTACAGTACTGCACAACCAGTAGGCATGTCTAGTATATATTGAAATCCTGCCCTCAACCAACATGATTTCGATTTCAATGGTCTTCAATTAATCTATGCATGTTTTTAGACCTTGAGAGAACGTCAGAGACCTGGAGATAATCCACGCAGGCATGGGGAAATCATGGAAACTCCACACAAAAAAGGCTCTGGAATGGAACCAGGAACCTTCTTGCTTTGAGGTGGGAGTGCCAAGAAACTGCTGCGCAACCATGTTACCCTATATATATTCTTCTATTTTTATATTTGACGTTAAATTAAGTTATTGTTGGCTACCTCGACAAACTGCAGTTTCATTTTTATGGAACAGCAAGATACAAATACAATTTACAGAATGTTTCATACTTTATGGTGTGCTATTCAATTATGCGTTCTCTCCTGGCTGGACTGAAAGTATTAAAAGAGACTCACCATGGGTTTTCTCTGTTTCGATGCGGGGAAAAAAAAACGAAGCTGAAATCCCCTGCCGTTGTGAACCAGCAAAGACCCTGGCGCATGTTAATATGCATGAGACTTTTGAATGGTTATTTGACGGAAGAGAAAAGACGCACTCCCATATTCCGACAATTGAGTGTAAGAAGACATTGACAGAGAACTGATGCGGTGAAAGCCCGCAGAACTAGCACTGCTTCAATGCAGCTTCCTGCCTTTTCACAGGAGCGTCTGGCTCGATTCATCCAGGCTTTGGTTGATGATCACTTATAATGGCTGTGTTTCAGTGTGAACAACTTCCATTTATGCTCTAGATATGAATTGTCTAAAAATTGTGTATGATTTTTTTATTTACTTTTTGACACAAACGATTTTTGCAAAATAGCATGGTATTAAATAATTCAGTTTTTTTTTTACCCAAATCTGTCACTTATGAGGTTATGAGTTTCATACTTCTTCTTAAATATAAGAGTCAACGTGTGGTGCAACGAGGAAAGATGGCGGAGCCGTGGACGAGATCAAACTTTATTCCTGAATCACCAAACAACAGACTTCTGTGGAACACAAAGCCTGATCGAATAACCACGCCCCGATCCCCAGTCCTGTGGGATGAGAGGCCACGCCCCTTAGTGTCCGCCACACAGCGCCCCCCCCCCCCCCCCCCCCCCCCCCCCCCCCCCCCCCCCCCCCCCCCCCCCCCACCCCCCCCCACCCCCAGGCACCCCCCACCCCCCCAACACCCACACACACATACCCCCCCCCGACCGCCACAGCCCCGACCACCC
>CAAKHD010007292.1:4048-18241 GCA_901007705.1 Fistularia tabacaria
TCATTTTTTGTTCTTCCTGTCAACATTAGTATTGACATAAAGCCGAGACCATATGTCTGTTTTGCATTCTGAATGTATGTGTGTGTGTGTGTGTGTGTGCGTGTGTGTGAGAGCGACATAGTACATGTGATCAGACCTCATACAGACTTGACTCAGAGGTGTGTGTTTCACTTTTTATTCTCGCCGTCACTGAGACCACAGAAACGCTTTTGTCATTTTGTTTATTTTTTGAATCCCACTTAATTTTTGAGTCTGTTGCATTTTGCCCCGATGAGCCGACGTGTTTGAGGGGATGGAGGGAGAAGGAGAGAGAGAAAGAAAATCCAATGTGTCTGTTCTGTGTCTGTATGTATGGATTCATTTACTGTAATAAAGTGATGAAACTGTGTTTAAATTGTGGCCATTTTTTTTTTTATATATATTATTCATAGAAACATCACGAGTCACTTTTGAACATTGCCGGGCTGCTACTAGGCAACCCTCAGCAACGGTGTTGCCTTAAATTCACAATCCAAAATCACAAACACAATGACAGTCTGTGCAGATAAGACGCCATCTGCCCTCAAAAGCATTCGGAGCAAGAATATGTCAGATTTAAATTTATAATTGCCACTTCAGATGACACCATGTGGGCCTCCAGCCTCACAGCCCCTTCATAGCCAAGGAGAGACAGCATGGGGGCGCACGAAAACAAAACAAAGCGTGAAAGACTTCGTGAGAGCTGAATAGATCACAGAGACACTTCAAGGCGAACGGGAGCAACCACGGCTCTGCTGTTTTTTTTTTTTAAAACCCTTTACTTGCAAAGTAAAGAGTTTAAGCCGTCGTGTTTGCCTTCTGAAGCCAGACAGGAAGAGACGGGAAGATGGAAACTTGGAAGAGAAGCCCAAACTCTTACTTTCAAGTGAGTCCTGACGAGGGGGGGGGAGTCGGAGAAGGATTTTAGAATTTTTAAGTTCGTTACGCGGGGAGCTAACACAGGTAAAACGATCTTTTTTTTTACAAGGTCCTCTCAGGACTTTTGAGAGCCAAAAAGGAGATGTCAGGAGTCACAAAAGCATCAACTGTTCCCTGTGAGCCATTCTAATATTGGAAAACTTGGGATGGGTTGCCATCATCTTCAGCATAATAGGTTGAAAAAGAGGAAAATAAATTTTGTTAGCTTAATAGCAGGGTGGCACAGTGGTTAGCACTTCCGCCCCACAGGAAGAATGGCATTTTTATGAATGTTTAGAAGTCTATATGAGGGAATGAATGGTTGAATGAATGGTATATGTGGCCTGATGATCACCAGCATGAACCCTGCCTCTCGCCCAATGACAGCTAGATTTGGTCCCTGCGACTCAGGGTGCGGGATTAATGGTGTAGATAATGAATGAATGACTACTTCATCATACATTTTCAAATTTCTACATGTCACAATGTTTTTTTTGTTGGAGGCAGAAATACTTTTAGAGAATGCCACCGAAGCCTTGTGACCAGAGGCCGGTTGAAGGAAAGCTGATACCAGCTGTAAGTACTCTGTACAAATGACTAGAAATGCACTTTTCTCAACTTCTGCCATAAAGTCTTTTAAATATCAGCAATAAGCAATTCCCCACGGATGACCACAAACACATCGAAGACCTGGAAAAAACCTGGGGATTCCTTGGAAAGAAGTGTGGTCTTTGCTGAGGACAGGGGTGAACTAAGTCTGCTGTCACCACAACCCCTGTTCCAACCAGGCAAAGGAAAATGGGTATGTATAAGTGAAGATGGCAACACTATCAGTCAACATGATCATTTCACAGGAATGTCAAATCAGAGAATTGCAGCAGCGGCAAATGCCTTCTTTTCATCACTCGTAGTTGGATCCAAAGGTTTGCCACCACGGTTGACTGCATGCCACCGGCGGACAGGTCGCGGCACAGGCTCAGGATGAGAACAACCCTCTGAGCTTTGTGTGTGCAACTGCCTGAGACCACCAGCTCATGTGGCAATTGGTAGTCAAGAAACAAAGAAAAGGTGAGTGAAGGTTCACTTCATTAATGATCCCTCAGTGTATTTTTTCTCAAGAATAATGTGAAATGAGGACCGCCCCCCCAAAGAATTTATTTTCTATCCCCCAATAAACTCACCTGCAGTGCATAAAGTGATGCTTTGGGTAATGCAATTTTTTTTTAGAAGATATGCATCACAAATGTAACATTACTGATGGGTTATCACCCTATTTATTCAGGCGGGATTTGAAAAATTAGAGCTTTCATTTTAATGATGCATTTTTCATTGTTCTGACATACTCCCACCTTCATTCTTCTTATATTTACCCTTTGTTACACATTTAGTAATTGCGCTACTTTTATTGTCATGCATCAGAACAGCTGCCAATCATCATTCAAATAAATTAGAAGGACAAGATGTCAGCACTATCTCAGTATAACTCATAACAGTTACCCCACTGTATTTGTAATGTCTAATATATAACCAGAAGTATATCTACTCTGTATACAGTTCAAAATCTTGCATAAAGAAATATTGAAAGTGCCCTCCTTGTGTGTAAGGTCCTTTGGCCACATAACAGTAACAATAATAATCATAGTTCTAACGGAATTCACAATATTTTATCGGTGAGTACACGAGTTTCAAATTTCTGAGTAGCATCCAGAAATAAATCCTTCATTGGTGTATTATTTATTTATGTGACATGATGATGTCAAACTGAATCGACGGAAAAGCTGAAGGGATAAAAAGCTGTCCGCCAGTTGTGCCGCTGCGGTTCGGCCTCCGGCCAGGCGGGGGCACCTTCGATCCGAGTGGCGGGTTCTTATTCGGTTCGGCGGTCTTAATTCCCCTGCGAATATTCCTCTGGCATTCAAACAGAGAACGACAAAAGAGCAAGAGAGTGTTAAAAATCTCGAAGGTAAATCCGCTCGGACATGGACACGCTACTTGTCATCAACAGTAAAAGATAATGTTTTGTTTTTCGTTGTATGACAATATTTTTGGTGTTCGAACTAGCAATACATTAGCCAAGCGCCTCCGTATTTCGTGGTTATTGGCTTCCCCAGCTAGCATAGCGTGCTACACTTGTTAGCAAGGCGGCGCCGGTTGATGAAGGGCCTGTTTGGAAAGTGATTAGTTTCGTTTATCTCGCGGTTTTTAGTCATTTTTGTTTGGCATCTGTAGATTCGTGGATATTGTTTGGCAATGTTTGCTTAAAACCGTGCGACAAATGGGCACATTTCTTAGGTCGTCAAAAGTCAAAGCTAGCATCTGATCTGCTAATACATTAGCCTGGCTATAAGTTAATTCGCTACCTTCATGGAGTCACGGTCACTCGTCGAAACAGGTTTGGAAGGATTTTTCTACTTTGACGTTATCAATATGTTTTCAATTTCGTGACTTACGAATTGATGCTGAAGTTTGTTGGTTAATTTCAATGATCTCAGTCACTGTTGTAGCCGGAAGTGCAGAAGTAGCCCAAATTGAAATAATCAGTCAACACAACAACAGACAATCCGACCACTGGTTTTGAAGGAATGTAACTTTAGTCAAATAAGTTTTACAAGAAGCCCGTGTTTGTTTAATAAAATCTGAACACAAATAGTTTTTCAGACGTGCAGCTAGTGTGTGACAAAGAAGTTACCTTTTATCAATGTCAGTCAGCATTAAAATGTCTTTGTAAACACATGAACCCAAATGTTATCAGGGAAGTTGAATGTGTTATGATAACTTATGAAGAGGGAGAAGAGGAAGAGTTTTGTGCGTAGTAATAAATGGCTCTAAATGTTTATCTGCATCTCCTCATGAGGACCCGGCCCTTTTACCAAAATATTTTTGTTTGTGGTTGCTTGCTAAAATATTAAAAAAAAAGCACCTGTATAAAAGATTTTACAATTTTTAGATTCTGAAGCTTTTCATTTTCAAGATTTTGATTATTCCCTTACTATCTGATGAAACAGTTTGACTGCATTTAAAATCATGGTATTACTCTGGGATAGATCAAAGGGGCTCTACAAATGTGAAGGACAGTTGCCTGTTATGTTATGGACCCCCTAATATTTTTTGTGTTTAGGCCTTAAATCATTTAAACTAAATACATTGCTTGAGATTAATCATTAAAATGGACAGCAAACCCATTGTGGAGATATCTCGAGATGCCTGATATTCATTACAAGAGTCGTTACTGCAATGTATCCAAAACAGTGTTTTGAAAACTCCTCTTTTTCAAAATGGCTCAGGTGTAAGCTGAGGGTCATGGCTCGTGGACAGCAGAAGATTCAGTCTCAGCAAAAAAATGCCAAGAAGGCAGCAGAGAAGAAGAAATCTCATGGGGCTGACCAGAAGACCGCAGCGAAGGCTGCTCTGGTCCACACCTGCCCAGTCTGCCGGGTAAGTCCAACACAGTGTCGGGGCGTTATCAGGGTTATTGCTTTCACCGATTGTTATGCTGGAATGATTGAAAACGACAAATCCACCCCTTTTTTTTTTCATCCAGTTTGTGGTGTCAGACAGTCTGGCTCCAAGAGAATGCTGCTTTATGATGGCTGACCCGTCACTGCACCCTAAAGAGAATCTCGGTTCTGACTTTGGGAAGAAACCTGGCCCACCTGATAGTTTAAAACATACCTGTAAACCCTATCTTCATTTGAATAGTGGTCAAACCCGAGTCTGGATTTTCTTACTTCATCTTCTAAATGTGATTTACATCTGCATTATTACCCTTAAAAGACATTTGGCAACAGTTAACAAGCGGTGAAATCATGTTGGAACATAAAAGGGATATTGTCTTACAAGATGACATCTTCTCACTGAATTCTACCCTTGTACTTTTAGTTTGGCTGATGTTTGACGTGTAAAGTAACATCACAGTTTCCGGAAAGAAAGAATTGTGGATGACTTTTCTTTGCTTTTTTTGTTTTTTTAATCAGACGCAGATGCCCGACCCAAAGACCTTCAAGCAGCACTTTGAGAGCAAACACCCCAAGTCTCCCATGCCTCCTGAGCTGGCTGATGTTCAGGCATAAAGGACAGCTGACTGGACCTCAAACTGTGTAAGAGACTTTATTATTAGATGTTTTAGCTCTTGATAATTGAGTCGTGTTCTTTCTGAAATCCCCCAGACTTTCAGACTTCCATCTCTATATAGCTCAGTAAAAAGAAAACAATATGAAAAGGTGGTCAAAGAACAGAAACTACTGATTTGGACGAAGGCAAGAAGTCTTTACCTAGTTGTTGTGCTCTTTGTAAATGGTCAAAGTTCAACAAGCAAAAATGATATTTAGGTAAGACAACTTTCAGTGAACTCGTGTAGCGCCCATTATTTTTCCTTACTGCTGCCAAAATAAAGAATTTTCATTTCCAGATACACAATGACCTCGGATTAAACGCAGAATCACGGCGCCTAAACGACGATGAAGATGAACACTGGGACCCGTCAGTATTAATGGACAACGGGTTGGGCTTGAGGGAGGGGGTGGATGTGTGTGTATATGCTGTGTGTATACGTGTGTGTTTGTGTTAAGAGATAGTGATGGGGCAGAGACACACCAGCACCCCATTTTTATATTTATTGTGGGGGGTGGGGGGTAGTTTCACAGAAAGCTGAACCAGCAAGTTTGCCCGCTAACACTGAATAACACAATCATGTGACTAATGATTGGAGTCAGTTGGCCTGGGGGAAAAAAGCCACTTATGAATTAAAAATGTATCTAAATGAGTGGCTTAGTGACATCCATCCATCCCATCATCTACCGCTTATCCTGCACTTAGGGATGCTAGAGCCTATCCCAGCTGTCACTTAGCAAGAAGCAGGGTTCACCTTGGAGCGGTAGCCACATGGCCACACATAGAGACATAGAACCATCTCATTCACACATTAGGGCAGTTTTTCCTAATTTATTCCGATCAACCTCCTGCATGTTTTTGGACTATGAAAGACCCACAGTCTGGGGAAGAACATGCAAACTTCATACAGAATTGTGGGAATTGAACCAGGGTCCTTTGTGCTGTGAGGTGGAAGCCCCTGGCTTAGTGAGAGCTGATTTTAAATGGTGGAAGACTGTTGCCACAGGGGGCTGGCAGGCACCATCCAGCCCCCTGGGAACAAGTTTTTATCTGCAGTGAACACGGCACTGCTGTGAGGGTTAAACCTGTGCGACTCCCAACCAAATTGCCACGCTGCCTCCGCCACGTTTTTCTGTGGATAAAAGCAGCAGTCGGCCTTCCAGCACATCAAAATATAACCCTCGGAAAATCCTGGATAGTAGCTGTGTAACCGCTGCCGCACCGCAGGCGTCCACACTCGGCCCCCTTCATCTCAGAACGCAGCATGTCGTAATGTCTCTCTCTCGGGCAGACATCGCATGATCACCTTGGCAATAACCTCATCTTTATTACACTTTATTTTAACCAGAACCAGGTTTAGTCTGAAAGCCCTCCCCTTTCCCCCCTCAAAAAGATAAACACACACACAGATCTGTGCTTCATGTTTTCTGCTGTAGTTGTTATGATGTAATGTTTCTAAAGTTGCCCCAAGGACTGAGTTTTAAAGAATTTGGACCAGAAACTGCCTAAGCAATTCTGCATTTACTCACTAGCAGGCAAACCACTTCACTAATTTCCTTTCTCTGTACTTTTTTTTAATACCCTTTTCAATAAATTGAACATTGTATTTAAGGCGACCGGTCCCACTTACTTTGTGTAATATAATATTAAGATTTCTAACGCACCCCAAATGCCATAGAATGAAGCGGTTTGCTCTTGACATCGATCAGGCAAAGACAGTTGCACCTCTGGTGTTAGAACTGCATCGCTGCTCGCTCTCTGATTGGCTTTTATTTTTCCACCCACAAAACAGGGATTTGACAGAATACAAAACCACCAAAAATGGCAGTCAGCTGTCAGCCTAATTTTGGGACATGAGTCAAGCAGTGTTTGACAATGCCTTCATCACTGCATTCGATCTCAGGTGACGTCAGCCGGCTCCTTAGTCATCAGTGATCCTTTATTCATACATTACAAGTTATTACATTACAAGTACATTGTTCAACAGTCTGACAATAAATTTTCTTGACAAATCGATCGAGCGGCAGAAAAACGTATGTAAAATCCTGTGCGATCACAATTTTGTCGGCATGGGTGATTTCATCACATTTGGAGTGAAACATAATTAACAGCCAGCATTCAAGAGCGACATGCTAAGACTATAACAGCTATTTGTTTTTCACTCGTTCTTTTAAATACAGCTTCACTCCTAGTCAAAGCCGCCCATCACATTGTGATCCTTAAAGATTCACAATCCTTGAGTATCACAAGACCACACAGAACGGGATGAACCCCGAACCTGTCGGCGAGCGCACCTGTCACACAGCGGTGAGAAGCACAGAAAGACTTGGTACAGAGGAGTCGTAGCAGAGTGAGATGTCGTACAACAGGCTGAAGAATTCAGTTGGTTATTAAAATAAAAACAGACTCTTTCTCTTCTCATTGATTCAGTACAGAAAACCAGAAAAAGACCCCTGATCAAATGACTTACATACAATATTAGGTGAAGTTAATCTGCTGTTGGATCTAAAATAGACTAAATCTAAAACTGGATGAATTCCCTCTGAAATGGTCCAAACATGTTTTGGATTCATCTCCTTGGATCCACGTTTAATAGGACGCAGTATATTTTATTTAAACTAGATTAAGTATATTGAAAAAGGTGAACAAGGGACAAACCTGAGTTGCCTAGATGTCTGTAACAACCAGGTTGGCAGCGGTGCACCCTGCCTCTCAGGGTCATCTCAAACCTGAAGAAGACCCAGTCTGGAGTGATTCGATGAATATCTCATCATGGTGATTTCCTACAGTTTTCGCCAAATGTCTACATAAGTGCTGTAACATCTTGTGTAGAAAAACTTTCCAACAGCTTTAACCAATGAGATCGCAGTATCAACCGAAGGTAAAACTGTGAATCTGCTAATATATTACACTTTGTCAAACAGAAGGACTATTAATGTATACATCCATAAATACCTGTTCTCCAGAAGAAAGCATATGGGTAGAGGAATGTTTGGTATTGATTTGGAGGAAAGGAAAAAAAAAAATCAGTGAGGTCACTGATAATTGATCAGCAGTCTTCTGGACATTTATACTTGTGGGCCCTCACTTGGTGAATTCAAGCTCCAGCAGTTTACGCTGTTTGCCGTCATCTTCTGAGCTCTACTGCGGGGATTCCTCCGGGTCCAGGCCGCCGAGTCGAACCTCCCGACCCTCATAGACACCCGCAGGTCTTGACCACCATGTTGCGGTGCTTTTTCAGGATGACGTTGTTGTTGTCGTCGTAGAACAGGACCGAGATAGGGCTGAGCTTGGTGGGGGCACAGCAGGCCTTCGGGACTTCCTCTGGCTTCAAGAGGTGGACCTGTTGCAACACAGACGGCAACGTTTTTGGTCTCAGGTGCCGCCAGGACTTTGGCTCATGCGGCAGCCTTAAGTCAACATTGAGTGAAGTGTGTGTGAGTGTGTGTTTGTGTGTGTCCTTAAAGACTTACTACTTGCTGGATTAGCGCATGGTTGGTGGCGTTCATGCAGGCACCCAGAGGGTAGAAACACTCTCCGTCACAATAATAAGCCGAGTATCCTGTTGGAGCCAGAACCCAGTCCTGAGAGGAGATGGAGGAGGAGTTGACCATCAGTACGAACAGGCTTGACTGACTTATTTGAACATTTAAGTGATCAAATCTAAAGGCATCCTATTTATCTATTTATTTATTTGACCTTTTCCTGGACATTTCATCCATATCCCAGGTGGTCAGTGAAAGGGACTGCGTCCAGATACGATGTTCTTTTTAGCGAAAGCGCTGAGAGAGGGTCGGTTCTTATTAAGGCTACATGAGTCATTCCAGAAATAATAAAAAAATTAAAAGATAGCAAGTAAGAAAATAGGAAAGAGTTAGCTTAGCTTTCCCTGCTACTTTAAAAATTGTTTTAAAGTTGGACTATTTTCAAATCTTGATTAATGACTTGTCTGTAGTGTTTCCAGTACCCCCTCCACCGCCTGGTTGAAATTCAGACTTAAGTTAGCAGGCCAAGCAGCTGCATTCCACCAGACATTTCACCCTTATTTAAGTTTCCCAGAGTTGATCAAACTGAATCCAACTCGTTATTTTCTCAATTCTTCCTCACTTTCCAAGGCCCGTCGAGCGGGAAAGCCAGAAAAGCCTAGAACTCCCTGTGACGAATAAAGTCAAGCTTGAGAAAATATTCAGATCCTGACCTTCCATCCCAGGTCGCTGAAGCTGACGTAGAGTTCATGCTTTTTGCAGGGCTGACCTCCATTGTCAGCAGGACTCCGATCTGAACGGCAGGAAAATGTAGAAAACAAAACAAAAAAAGCAAATTCATCAGATGGTGTTGGTTTGATAAGATTTATGTGCTCGGAGAACAGACACCTGTTTTCCGTGTATAAACATTCCTGCTTTAAAAACAGTGTGATTCATGTGTTTAAGTTTGGTTTATCTCAAGTCATAAGAAATTTAAAAAGAATTATCCACGAATTGTTTTTTTGTTTAGTTTAAGATGAACTTGATTTCCACTGAGATGTTTCTTAATAAAATTTAATATGGAAAGTTGTGTGAAAAGTTATTCCACCGTCTTCAGAATGTGTGAGAAAAAGGAGAAACGAAGACTCTGTGTAGCTCCACAGAGTGAGGGTGTCGGGAACCTAACTGTGGATGCTGGGAACTGGGAGGTCGTATTTGGGTTTTTTCCGACGGGGGTGTGGCTTGACGGCCCGAGGCGGCCGACAGGGGATCTGGCTCTCCCTGAAGAAGGTCACCATGAAGGGCTGTTTGGAGCGAGGACCTCTGCGACCCACCAGGCCAATCCAGCCGGCAGACAGGGAGCGATCTGGGAGAGGAGGTTACGACAGTCGTTCAAATGAACCCCGAGTGATGCGACGTGTCTTTCAATCGGACCCTCATTGCACCCACCCTCCTCCGTCTCCACGTAAAGGCGGATGCCGAGGTTGCTGCGTGGATGGAGCAGCCAGTGGTTGGAGGCCGTGGTGACGTCAAAGGCCAGCCAACCCTCCTGTCCTGCAGGCACAGACTGCATGTCCAGTAGCACCAGCTCTGGCTCTCTGAGCATAAAAACACACATTAAGACATCCATCCATCCACATGTGCATACATCCATTCACATGTACATTCACAATCAAACAAGAAGGCAACAGACATCCATACAAGCAATAAAACACATATACATATACGCACATGAGAAAAGCCTGATAAAACACATACATGAACACCCAGACATACATACAAACTCATACACATGCATGCATTCAAATATACATCTATAAATATGTATATTTGACTAAATTGCCTGTACACATACATACATAAACCCATACATGCATAAAAACAAGCTCATTCTGAGAGAGACATACACACAAACAAATAGATAACAACATACTTATGGAAACATACATAAATACATACATACACACATAGGTTTATGCACACACACGCAAATACATAATACATACGTACACAAACATACCTATATCTAAACAGACAGACAATGACTGAGACATATAAATCCACATCTACAGAAATTCGTACTCATACATACATACACAAACAAATACACTTACATGACTACATACATACACACATATATAGGTGCATAGATGAATGCGCGTGCACATACTTATATACATTCAAACACAAACGCATACGTAGACATACATTCATAAACACATCCAAAAAGACGGACACATACATAGGTACGAGCAATTATTCATACATACATTCATATGTATATAAATGTCAGCACAATATGCTTATGATTATATGTTATATATACAATTATAGTAACCATATAATTTAACTATATAAATATACACATAATCAAAGTACATGTTTACATGTATATACCCATAGGCACATACTGACAGACAGACATGCATATATTAACATACATACAAACTGACAATGAGATTCACAAACCCACAGACATATTGACACACAAACAAATACACATACATTATTACGTACATACATACAATCATACAGAATACAAACATACTGAAACATACACATTCACTCCCATACATACATATATAGATTCAGAAAGACAGACAGAGAGACACTCATACATACATACATACATACACAGACTAACAACATATATGCATCTATACAAACATACATACATACATATATACAAAAAAATAGAGAGAGAGAGTGAGACATAAGCCGATAATGAGACAGACACCAATACACACACCTATAGACATACGTATGCAAATAAATACACACAAACAAATACACATACATACATACATACATACATACATACATGAAAATAGAATACATAAATCCAAACCTACTCACACGCATTAAAAAATACAGGCATATGCACAACACATGAATACATACACACATATGCATACATAATTATATATGTATATATGTTCACACATTCAGAAACACACACAGGCACTCATTCAAAATATACACCCACAACTGTAACACACAAACATACACACATACATTCATACCCTAACATACCTACGAAAATACATACATTAGCATCTTACTTACATACACACAGTCATACATAGACATAGAGATAGACAGGCACTCATACATATGTTCACGTACAACTATAATAACAAACATACATAAATACATTCACAAGCAAACATACATACATAAAACCACATTAATACACACATACATACCAGTAAACATACGTACATAATACATATGTACACAAACACACACACACAGACATACATACAGACAGACAGACATGAATACAAGTGAATGCAAGTCCTAAATACTTACATGCAAACACAGAATATACATAAATACATATATAAAGACATACAGAGATTCAAACAAACACATATACATCCAAACATACACACATCTAAACATACATACACAAACACACATGCCTAAATACATGAAGAGAGACAGACATTCAAACAAGCAGACACACATGCCTAATTACATATATTCAGACAAATTCATGCTCACATATATGATACATAAACTCACAGTTATGTACACACAGTTATTCATACATACATTCATTTTTTAAGATATCAATACATTACACTTCATATGATATTATGTACATACAATTATAATAACATATATATCCTTATATAGAAATATAGGATATATACATAGGATAGGACATATACATATTAATATTAGGATATATATATTTTATTATAATTGTATATATATAATATCATACATACATACACACATGGTTTGAGACTGACATATGTACACATTGGGGAAGCCAATAACCACAAGTACATACTTTAACATAAATACATACACACACACAGACAAACAAATACACATAAATGCACACATAAATACATATCTATAAGATGCATTCATACATGAATGCAAGTACATTATTGCATGAATGCAAGTACATAAATATTTACATACAAGCACAAACACAGACACACACATAAAGACAGACATACGGAATTCAAACAAACACACATACATCCAAACATACACACACGTACATACACGCATATAGACACACATGCCTAAAACAGGACGGACATTCAACCAAACACACACGCCTACATACATGTATACACAAATACATTAAAAAAAATAAATATATATATATATATATATATATTTATATATATACACACACACACACATACATATAAATACACACATACATATACATACAAATATATATATATACATAAATACAAATATATATATATATACATACACACACACACACACATATATATATATATAAACACACATTATATGTAAATACAATACACAAAAACAAATAAAAGCACATACTTGCACACATACAGACAGATAGACATACATTGATACATACATTCATACATACATTCAGAAAGAGACAGAAAGACACTCATACATATGTACATATACATATGTATAACATCTATGCATCTATAAGAACACACATACATATAAAAAACATTGGCAGACAGTGAGACAGACACAAATACACACACCTACAGACATATGTAAACACATGCAAACAAATACTGCATACATAAATACAAACATACATAAATCCTAACTGACTCACATACGTATTAACACATACAAATACACACAACACATGAGCACATACACATATATATACACGCATAACGATATATATGTACATATAAAAGTTGTATATGTTTAAACATAAGACAGACTGACTTATGTATATGCATACGTTAACATCCATATGTATCACACACAAACACATTCACACACACATACATACATAAATAAACATATGCATTAGCATACATACATACACACACACATTCATGCACACATGCATTCAGAAAGACAGGCACTAATGTATATGTTCACATACAATTAAACATTCAGAAAGATAGACACACATATGCAATCACACAATTATTCATACATACATTAATTTATATACATATACGAATATATGCACATGTAGACATACACACATGTAGATGTGTGAACCCATAAGTACATTACCATTCACATGTACATACAGATATACATACATAAAACATGTAGGCATACAGCAAAACAAACACCTTCAGAGACATGCTTACATATATAAATACATACACACATATATACACATATACATACATACACACTCAATTCTTTATATACAGGTACAAGGACAAACTGACATATATACACACATATACAAACATACATACACACACAACTATTCATACATATATATGTGCATGTGTGAATAATGAATCTATCTATGTATCTATCTATACATACATACATAGATAAATATACATACATTAACACCTACACACATAAACACACACATATATATGACATATACACATTAATACACATACATACGTATAAACAACCATAAATACAAACCTACTCACATACACATATACACACACACACATATATACAGTATATGCATGTACATACGAACAGACATATATACACACATATTCATTAAAAATACATGAATACAAACCTACATACATACATGTACATACACAAATACATACATACATACATACATATACATACATACATACATACTATACATACATAGTTACATACATACATGCACAAATACATAAGAACAGACACACATGTACACATGTATGTACATTACCATTCATACATAAATACATACATAGACACACAAACACTCATATATAAGTAC
>CAAKHD010007294.1:4334-18945 GCA_901007705.1 Fistularia tabacaria
CCCCCTCAAAAAACCCGCTGGGCGTCTTTTTTCCTTACCATGCCCCCCGTCATTCCTGAAGTGTGCCCCCCCGGCCAGGCGGCCGCTCCCCCCCCCCCCCCCCCCCCCCAATCTAGCAGGAGCTGCTGAACTAAATGACTGAATTTGCTTAGAATTCACACTAATATTGAATTTGTATGTATTTACTTCAATTTTATTTTTATTGATCTATGTTTGTTTTTTTCAAGAGACCGATGGTTGTGTTTTGATAGAAATACTCTCGACATCGTGTCTGATTTTCTTCGCAAACAAGGCCAGTTATTTGCTAAAAAAAAGCAACAAAAAAAAGAAAAAAATATGTATTCTTGAAATATTCCGTTCAAAAACTCCTTGTAATCAAGGTCATGTACCAGTTTGTCAATATCTCATTGTACGCTTAGTTTTTTTTCCACCAAACCAAAACTGTTTTCGAGCAGGTCTGTGTCAGGAAAGAGATGTTTCTGTTAAAACTTAGTGAGTTTTGTCACTTTTGTCGCAGCACAGGACAAATCCCACCAAACACCTTATGGGCTCGTGTCTCCAAAATCTCCAAGGCGCCATTGAAATGATGCCAGTTTCTGAATTTGCAGTGAAAGCCAAAAAGGAAAAACACATCTTTCTCTTTGTCTCGTGCTCAATAACAGTGAAGCGGAACCCACTTTTTGTGTATCGGGGTCTTTTTTATACGCAGCATAATGCAAATCACACA
Organism: Fistularia tabacaria; assembly: GCA_901007705.1. Taxonomy (NCBI): domain Eukaryota; kingdom Metazoa; phylum Chordata; class Actinopteri; order Syngnathiformes; family Fistulariidae; genus Fistularia; species Fistularia tabacaria. The sequence goes on from CAAKHD010007294.1 coordinate 5,062, forward strand.
CTGTAAGTGCGCAATTCACAAGTTTTAGGTGCCGTATTTGTTTTGTTGACATCCCATGCATACATCATGTTACACAAAGTTCACGACCCCCACTGAACACTTGGAGTCAAACCCATTCTCTCGAAGGAATGAAACCGATGGTCAGAGTTTCCTTGCCGCGACCCTCCTGCTGGAAGAGTCTGGGGTGAATGTCAGAGTTCCACTGAAGGGCGCGAGAGAAAGCTGATGGCCCGGAGAATCATTTCTCACCGCGGAATGGGTTTTGCTCCCCCACCCCCGACCCCTGATGTCTTTACCAGCCCGGGCAGCAATGGGGCCGAGGGAGACCAGGCAAAGAGGAAACGCAATTAAAAGTCGCAGTAAAGAGAGGACATTGGACGCCACAGACAAAAAAGGTCAGCATACTGCAACCCCAGGTGAGGAAGGAGGTTGTAATCATAAGTAACTGTTCCCCTTCCTGCGTCAGGAGGGCGAGGAAGGCGGCGGGGCAGGCTGTGACACAATGGATCTGGATGGTCGCCGGCACTGCTTCAACCCTCCTGGTGTCCAACAGCTCACCTATAAATAAAAGTCGGATAGATGCCCATCTGCTTCCACGCTGGTCAAGGTTAAATCATTAAACATCATCGCCGACACTTTCGGCAGACTGATGTCCAAGTGACATCCTGGCTGTCTACAAATTTACAATCCAAACGCGTCCTTTTCAGACCTTCCAAATAACATGCGTTAAGAACCCTCCCTGCACTTGGTCCACCGGGCCACAACAGGACTGTCGGTTTGACACTCCCCTTCGGTCACTATTTAACCCAAAATTAGTAACATTAATACTTATAAAAACATACAGCCTTTAATCTGCTTTGCTTACGCGACATTTCCTTTCTTTTTTTATATATATATTTTTGAGTACAACTCATCAAACACAAACTACAGATGCTCAATGTTTTAAGAATCAAATAAAAGAAAAAGGCAGGGTAGAGGATGAGTCACATTGCACTTCCCTACATTCTTTCATATCAGTTGATGACATTTGTGTATTTTTAGTTCCTGGAATATTGATGACTTTGGCCCGACTTTATTATGAATGAGAACGGCATTGACCCAGAATTTTTTTTCTCTTATTGACGGAAAACATATCGTGTATTCTCAGCGCGTAGCTCAGTATCACAGGATCGAGAAGTTGCAAGAACCCCCTCGCTGATGTGCACTGTCAGCCGTACACCCTGAAAATCGGAGCAGACTGCGAGAGTTGGCCGAGAGAATAAAAACACGACTGACTGGAAAAATGCTGCGCGATAAGAGGAAACCCGTTCTCACAGACCAGTGTCAGTTGTTGTAACATGAATTGGTCATGGCGATAAAGCAACTCCCTAAAGCATCAAACCAGTTGACCTTTAATATCCTCACAGTCAGGACTGTAGTCAGCTGCACATCCCAAATGTGGAAAAACACAAAATGTTAAACAAAGGATTTCCTTTTAGACAGGCACTCTGCCTTCTATCCTGCACAAACAGTATTTATTAATTGGCACAGACACAATACACTCTTGAATTAACAGCGCGTTCCCATCCTCTTGCGGTTCTACGAACAGGATGTTTGTCTGCTGATGTGGCAGCAAGTGTTTACTTGCTGCGCCTTGGCTCAAATGTTCTAATTGAAATGGAACTCGGGTTTCACCGGATTCAGTCCGGCGCTCCTTTTCATCACCCGAAAAATCCATTGCAGAGCTTTGAGGAGCTGTTTACCAAAGCAGGGTGGGGATTTCTTTTTACAACCAACCAACCAACCAACTAACCAACCACGTCCACGTTTTTGAGTCGACGAATTTGGCCGTTGGACATTTGCATCGCTGGTATCATCAACAAAGGAGCTGATCATTAGTTTAACTGACATCTGGCATTGTTCAGGACACTTATCAAGGTCAGGACACTTATCAAATGCCAAAAATGCGACCCTTCCCTTGTTTCTTCGGAGATTATATATTAGGGTTTCGTTCAAAGTGTGGATGTCCATGTTCTCTTCAGTTAAGTGGCAGGCCTTTGTTTTTGTTAAGAGTATAAACACCAGAGAGATTTGCAGAGGGTTTCCTGTCTAACTCTGCTGGTCTGCTGACAGGTTGCCAGGTAACTGTAAACATGTTGGACTAATTAAATTGTGCCGCCAGTAAATCTGGAGGGGGACTGAGGAGTCATGTGAAGACGATTTGCAACACAATAGGTGACGCACACAGGGACAAACAGTTATTTCCTCGTCTTGAATGCACTAATATCTCAAATAGATTTGTTTATAAAGAAGAGACAATACATCTGAAAAAAAGGTTGTGTAATTAATTTTGTATTTACAAAACAAAAATACACGACAATTAATACTAAATGGCATATTGTGTGGATAAACGTGATTAAAAAAATACTAACTTTACATTTTGTAATTAAAAGTGCTAAAGATACTCAAATATTCTAATGTGCATCTTCTGGTATAAACAATATATTATATAATTCCTTTATTGATACCATATACAGCTCGTGACTTCAATACGAGGAGCTTGACTTGGTGAGGTGAGGTGAGGATTAACTCCGTGGTTATCTTCATCAAGACGGGACTACCCCAGCATTCTTGAGAGATCTTGTCTCTCCCTGCAAAGAGACAGCATATATTTGTTAAAAGACAAGGCAGGAGAAAATGTTTGGTTCAAATCATTCCTTGATGTCTATCTTATATATTCCAGCAGGTGTGTTTACTGGGCTGTAAGGTACAGGGAATACGTTTTCAAATCGTCCAGTATTTCATGGTATGAGCATGTCCCTCTGTGGAAGTGGGCAATAATAATAAAACTCCGGTTTTTATGAGCCGTCCTCAAATTGTGATATATCCGTCAAGATTAAGGATTTTCAGGGGGTGAGAAATGCTTTGAATTCGATGGGGCTCTGGTGTTTTTGTCACAGACTATGCGCAGGTTTGGCTCACAGGGATAAGCCCCCAGTCCAGACAGACATTTGAACCGCAAAGACACAACTGAGGCCAACAGATCCTTTAAACTCACTCGGGGTAGGAGGGATTGATAATGCGTTGCAGCTCTTGGAGGTGCTGAGCGACGCTGTCTGTTGTGAGAAAAGAAAAGAGAGATCTGTCATTAGTGAGACACAACGGGGATCAATCAAGCTGCTTGGACCTTTTTTTGAAATGAACATTCTACAGTTGAGCTTAATTTTACAATGACCCAATTGGCAATCGCATATTTTCAAAGCAATGCGAACTATTTGTTATAAGAAGGTTAGATTCTCACATGAGCTTCCGCTCAGCCCGCTGGTCCTTCCTGTACCAAGAGAAGATCCAGTTGATGTTCCTTTTCCTGTACTACTCCCGGGTTTATTTTGTCCTGAGTTGCTGTTGCTGTTTGATCCAAAATTAAACCAAGAAAATCCAGAGCCACTTGATTTTGTTGACCCAGTGGATCCTGATGAGCCGGTGGATCCTGATGAGCCGGTGGATCCTGATGAGCCGGTTGATCCGAGGCCCATGGAGCCTCTCGTATTTGTTGTTTGCTTATTGAGGCTTGAACTCGATCCAGTTGAGCTAGAGGATGATGTGCCTCTACCAATGGCTGAGCTTGAGGATCCCGACCCAGTTGACGCTTGCTTGTTTAAGCTTGACCCGAGGCCTGAAGTCGAAGCACTTGACCCTGTATTAGAAGATCCTAGTCCTGTTGATCCAAGCTTGTTCATTCCTGTCCCCGAGGAGCCTACGCCTGAATTTGACCCAGCTGATCCAAAGATGGAAGAGCCCAACCCAGTTGATCCTTGTCTGGTTGATCCTGTCCCTGATGAGCCTACACCTGAATTTGATCCGAAGTTGGAAGAGCCCAACCCAGTTGACCCCGGTTTATTTAATCCCGTCCCCGATGAGCCTACACCTGAATTTGATCCAAAGTTGGAGGAGCCCAACCCAGTTGATCCTTGCCTATTTAATCCTGTCCCTGATGAGCCAACGCCTGAATTTGATCCAAAGTTGGAAGAGCCCAACCCAGTTGATCCCAGTTTATTTAATCCTGTCCCAGATGAGCCTAAACCTGAGTTTGATCCAAAGTTGGAGGAGCCCAACCCAGTTGATCCTTGCCTATTTAATCCCGTCCCTGATGAGCCGAGACCTGAATTTGAGCCAAAGTTGGAAGAGCCCAACCCAGTTGATCCCAGTTTATTAAATCCTGTCCCAGATGAGCCGAGACCTGAATTTGATCCAAAGTTAGAAGAGCCCAACCCAGTTGATCCCAGTTTATTTAATCCCGTCCCTGATGAGCCGAGGCCTGAATTTGATCCAAAGTTGGTAGAGCCCAATCCAGTTGACCCCTGCCTGTTTAATCCCATCCCTAATGAGCCTAGGCCTGAATTTGATCCAAAGTTGGAAGAGCCCAACCCAGTTGACCCTTGCCTGTTTAATCCTGTCCCAGAAGACCCCAGACCAAAATTTGACCCAAAATTTGAGGAGCCCAACCCAGTTGATCCTAGCCCATGTAAGCCTGTCCCAGAAGAGCCTAAACCAAAGCCCCCTGATGCTTGCCTGCTGCCCTGCCCAAAGGGGTTCCATGCACCAGGCTTATTTGCTGGTCCTTGCCCATACGTGGAGACCCCTGGAATTCCACCAAGCTGAAAAAAAACGTTTTTTTTAAACATTTTTAAAAAAAGGACGTTTCTATTTCTATTTTCTATATACTATTTCTGCAATGGTGTGTGAGGAAAAATATAATACAGCAAATGATAGAAAATATGTCTTTTAAACACTGTATATATTAATGAGTGGATTCTTGGGTACTCTTACTGTATTCTGATCATTCCCTGATTATTCGAAGATCATTTGAAAGTTGTTAATGATTTAGAGCTATGCCTTTTCCTGGGAGACCCCACCCCCACCTCCGCCCGACCACCCCAGCATGCCCTTCAACACACCGATTCCGACAACGCATTAAGGTGCCCTGATCTCATGGACTGCATGATCTTTAAAAAAGTAAAATAAGCCAGTTATAAGTTAAGTCCTAGTTGTAGTACTCCTGTTGCATGCTGCTCCTTTTTATGTCAATGTGATATTGTCTTACTCTGAAAAGTCCACATTAAAACTAATGGTGAAATGTGTTCGGACAATCAAGTTATCTCTTTCTTACCTTAAACCTGCAGGAATTGTTGAGACTGTTGACCTGCTCCGCGAGGTGTTCGACTTCTTTGTTTTTTAATTTGACATTGCTGCTCATGACGTTCAGTTCTCCAATCAGCTTCATTTTATCGATCAGGATTCTTTGCTTGTCCTCGTCATGTTTCTGCTGAAGCTTCTGCAGGTTTTGTTTGTGCTCTTGGATCAGGCCTGTGCGGTTGCTGTTACACCTCCGGTAGTCCAAAGAGAACTGCCTGTTCTCTGCCTCCAGGTGGCTGTTCTCCCCCTGGATTTTGGTCATTCTATCCGCCACCAAGTTCAGGTAGGTCTGAAACTTGTTCTCCATTTCCGTGGATAGGCTGCTACAATTGGTGCGGATCTGCTCCAGGTGCTCCCTCTGTTTATGGCAGGTGAGGTGGAATGGGATGTGACTCGGGAAAAAGGATTCGATCTTCTGCAGGAAAGCTTTGGAGACGTTGGAGACGCCGCTCAAAGACTGGACAAATTGTTCTTTGCAGTGTAATATTTGAATCTGCAGCTTTTTTTCCAGCAATGATTTCTCCCTTCTCAGAGCAATGGCCTCCAATTCAATGTTGTCCCTCTCTCTTGTAACCTGCTCCTTTTCTATCGTCATCCTCTGTACTGTTTGTGTGAAGTTGGAATCCATGAGCTCGAATCTGGCCACAATCCGTTCCATCTGCAGTCCACAGTTACAGCCCTCTGAGGCCTGGACAACTGGACACAAATAGTGGCAAATGGCAAAACAGTTACTTGTAGAGTTAGAGTGGGTCATTTCAAAATGTTTATCATTCATCCCTTGATGCTCATACTCACATGGCTGTTGACAATTGTTGGCCAATCGCTGACTGCTCCTGCACATGATCATTTCACTGCCGCATTGTCGCTGTTAACGTCAATAAAAGAAAAAGCAAAATTGTTGTTAACATTTTCCGAGAGGTGGCCTCAACAATTATGCATCAGTTTTGTAACTGATCTATCAGCTTAAATCATTGTTTTTAAAAGTCACACTCGCCCTGGTTTTCTACTCGGGGTCTGCAGAGCAAAACCGTGACTGTTTATCCTTCACCTTTACATTTAGGATTTAGGGCTTGGATTGGATCTCCAGATTAGATGATGCATAACATCAGCTACCCTTCCTGGGGTCCAAACATCACAAAAAAAACCCATCACCTTATTGTGACATCAGGACATGAAGCAATCATAGGAAAGCAAGATGGTTCAATGTTTAAAAGGCTTGGTGTCTTACCAGTTTCCTTTCGGTTTCTTCAAGAAGAATAGCAGACATGTTGGTCATGTATCGGATCCAGGTCATATCCCAGTCGCACCTGGCCTTTTCTGTCAAGGTGTTGTTTAGTAAGGAAGTCAGGTTCTTCGTCTGCCGCTTGAGAGAGACATTCTCAATAGAGAGTCGGCTGAAGCTCTCCTCCAGGTCCTGAATGCGCGCCGCGGATGGTGAATCCTGTTTCTTGCCATAAATCAGAAAGAGCACCAGGCTGACAATGATGAGAGACTGAATGAGCGACGAAAAGAAGAAGACGATCCGCATGTAGTAGCCACAGCTCTTGCCCTTGGATCGGTACTGCATCTTCTTCTGGGCTGATGGACTGGACTTAGACACCTGGGAGTAACCGTTGTACATGGCTGCTAGTGGTCAGTCAAGGGTCCGAGTGAAACCCAAAGCTCCAAACAAAGCTGGGTGTCTCTTCGGCGCTCTTCAAGCAAGACCAAACTATGAAAAAAAAGGCTGGATCAAATCAGTCAAGCCAGTGCTTCTCAAAGTCCGGGTTCTATTTCCATTCCAGGTTGTGACAAAAGCCCAAACAATACAGAAGTGTGTGCTCTGTTCAGCCCTGATAACATAAAGATTGATCAGATTGTGTTGCGGTGTAAACATGGGTAGGAATTTATAAACTCGTCTGGCCACACATTTCCCATGATGGGAAGTTGTCTTGGCTTCAGAGCCCGCCCTCCATCAGCCCTCTCCCTGGCATGCTATTAACATACACGTGGACTGAATGCGTGCGCGTACAGTATCAATACATCCTCTCACACAGTTGGAGTTTAACACATTCGGGGGGGGGAGGGAAATGGCATTTTAGACTGCTTAGAATCAATCAATCTAATTGGAAATTGATTGAAGCAGAAACTGAGTTTGTTATGAGAGGCGATTTTAGGATATTAATTCATTGGGATATTAGTATATTAAAAAACACCTACGATTTTGATTAACATTTTCATATGTGAGCTTTCAGGTCAGCAAGTCACTGTCCCACCTTGTGCAGCGTCCTCATCTCCATGTGCCAAAAACATTTTTATGGGATCATGAACAGTGTTTTCCTGTGCACAGCAAGCCAGAAAGACAATGGCTCGAATTGTTCCTCTGACGTTCGGTGTCAGTGGCTCTTTGATGCCCGGAGTCTCAGTCCAACATGATGACGTGGGTAACCTGGCCTCAGTCTCACAGGACACACACACACATTTCGCACACGGAGGCTCAATTCAAATGAAATGTAAGAGCTTGACAGTCAGAGTCGCAACTTTTTCCTGTCAGGCATTGTTGATGTGCCAGGCCTCCCCTTGACGGGAAACAGTAATTCATAGAGAAACTGTTGATGGCCAAAGCTACAGCAAATCATAAGAGAAGATTACAGATAAAAGGCGCCAACATATGCAGGATATCAGAGACAAATACAAGAAATAAACACTCAGCTTGATTTAGTGGAGCTTGAGACAGCTTCTTTTAGCCTCATGTCCAAACAATGGGTGTGGTTCCCCCCCCCCCCTTTTTTTTTCAAAAATATACTGTACAATCATCACATTTCAGATCCAGATATGGAATGTTGTTCCACTGCCCGACAGTATTTACATGAAAACGTTGTTTTGAAAATGAAACGGCCGGGGCAGTTGATTTATCTGCCTTACGCAACATTCTCGGATGCCCTGTAGAACAGATAGTCCGCATATGAGATACTTAGCACAGAAGAGAAACTTAACTGCAACACTAAGGTACATATTTATTCTTTATCTATCTATGAATGTATTTTGCATCTCAGTGCAAGGATATACGAATCCAGTAACTCCTGCTCAAAATCCACAACTAAAATTGCCAATCAGACACTTAAACAAATATCAAGTAATTCAATGTATAATTGAGATCACACAAACAATGACAGTGATTTGGTAGGAATACTCTGAGGATTTTAGGTAATATCAGCGAAGTCCATTTCGCCAGAGTTTGATGATGAGCTCAATACATCCATAAAAATCAACATCAAAAAGAAAGAGAAAGAAAAGATGAAGTATCTGGAGGTTATCAGGTGGCCTTCTTGGCATGAACATGGGAAAAAGAGGAAAAGCAAGGAAAAGGCAACTTACTGGAATTACAGTGTTATCATGCAGGTCAATACATTTTATCCAGTTATTTGAGGGGTTCTGAAAACTGTAGTTTAAACTGTTTTTATTTTATTTTATTTTATTTTATTTTATTTTATTTTATTTTATTTTATTTTATTTTATTTTATTTTATTTTATTTTATTTTATTTTATTGCAGTTTTGCCAGGGGTGATTTGGTAGGGACCAATGTAGGTATCAAACTGAGATATTGTGCAAGACAGAAAATGATATTTTGCTTTAATTGTAAAACTAATAAAGCAGTATGTAATTACAAATATATCAGTGACTGTGTGTTTGTCCCCGGGGCTCGAGGTGACTGGATCTCACCAATTCCGGACACGTGTTCATCAAACAAGTGTGTTTCAGTGAATTTAATGAAATATCTTATAGCCTCCGAATAAGATCTTGTTAGAATTATTTATTGACCATTATTATCATTATTATTATGATTTTTGGATAAGCTGTACAGTGACCTTTCACCCCAAGACAGCGAGACTGTTTGTGTCTGAATCTTATTATACTGTATTTAGCAGACCCACAAAGACGGATATGCCGGGGTTCGACAGTTCCCTCTCAGAATCCAGTGAGTGGCTGTTTTTGGCGTCACCGAGGTTACAAAAACTTGCAGGGGGCCATGAATGTCACACAATTTATCCCCGGCAGCGGAGGCAGTGAGGAAACTCTGCCCTGTCTTGACAGCAGTGATTGTGATGTGAAATATTTGGTTTGAAACGAAATTAACTGCGCCTTTATTTTCCATCTGCGACAGGCTAAAGATTCTCCTGCCCCAGTTTGTGTACTTGAAGTTTAAGCATGAAGTAAAGGTTCTTGACATTACAATTACTCGGCAGCTTACGTTGTCATGAAATCATAAAGTACGCCAGAGTTTAGGAGGGATTTCTGTCAAACACATGGGTGATTTAGGTATTAGCTGAGGAAGGTCCTCCCCAGCTGTGAGTATCTCCTCTGACTGAAATTACACTTATGCAAACTCCTCTGAGCCCTGAAATAAATCTGCCCGTCTGTTCACACAGCGAAGCGAATGCAGCGGGAGCACAACGAAACACCCAAGCCGAATAAACAAGTCATTATAGTGATTCCTATTTTTTTCACCCAGAACTCACGGACGCGTACTTGAGGTGAATCACAATGCAAAAATACACAGTCACTATAAAAGGAGCTTGTGTTGAGTAACCATGGAGAATAACCTTTTTAGTAAATGATGAAGTAAATAGCAGAATTTATGTTGCACAGTTCTCCTGTTCTATCTCTCGTACTTGACGGCCGATGCTAACATCATTTAAACATTTTAAAATGAACATCTGTAATCCTTGAAGACACAATGTTTACCTCTTTACTTTGTTTTGCATCTGATTATCTATACTTACACTGAAATACTTACACGAAAGCATGAAAAATGCACCATGCAGAAATGAATGAATGAATGAAGCATAAACTTTGTTTCTTACCAGTTACAATTGATACAAATGCTTTTTTGGGAGCCCATGTCTGTGAAAAAAGACTGTCTATATTTGTAGTTGCATTCATTTAAAAAAAAAAAAGATATTTATTGCACTGTAATAATTCAACAGACACATAAGAGCTGCAGTGCATTGAACATTTACAGTATTTGTGATTGAAGCAGATTCACTTATTATCTATATTTACATGACATCCTGGTCTGTTCCTATATTTTGACAGGAAATTGCTTTTTTTCATATCTCCATCATATGATTAACAGAAACTAATGTAATTGGTGTTTATTTTCTCGCCACACTGACGAATTCTGCGGAGGGTTTGCTGGACAAAGAAGTCATCCCAGCTGTATCAGTTGACGCGGGTCACAGCGCCACCTAGTGGTGACATTGTAAACTGCAACTGCCCTCGACCAAAATCCTGTTTGAGACGAGAACTGAACGAAACGATGCTTAAAGGCGCTGTGACAGAGCACGGCTCAAAAGGACACGAGAAATCACTGTAGAAACAGTTTCATGTCTAAAACAGAGAGCTGCGGTATTACTTATTAATTGGTTTTCTGCTGAGATCATATTATTTATACTCAATTTTTGATGAACTGGGTGCCACGCAGTAAGGCGTCGTGAATTGTTAAGCCGACAGCAAAACCCCCCGAAGTATGAAATATGCATTATAACGGCAGACGTCATCGCTGCTCCGCATCACGAATCGAGACCTGTGATATTTTTTTTCTCTCCGTGACACCACATGTTCGGATTAGAGTCCCCTTCTATCCTATGCCGAGATTATATATGTCTGTGCTTGTATTGCAGAGGAAAGCTGAAGAGCGCGTAGAACCCCATTATGAGACCCCCCCCCCCTCCCCCACCCCGGTGACTGGCTCTGATGGCTCTTGTTACATACAGTATGACACGGCCCTGCTTTGGATCAGGGATCAGGTGGCTGGTCTGAAGAAAGAGCCCTCTGTTAGCGTGGAAGACACAGACCGGAGCTGGAGAACTCGGGGGGGAGTGATAAATACCGTCGTCAAATACCATACCGAGGGGAGACACATAAACAACTTGGTGTTAAATAACTGTGCAGCGTCCGCGTCGAGCAGGCGAGGATGTGCCTTTCGTGCTCTCCGACTGGGGGCAACGTCCCGCCGGCTTGGATTTGAATATAACCCCCGCAATGTGGCGGGTTTAAAAGCTCATTTATCATCCTAGCGGAGGATCTCCAGGCCGGAGTTCTTGAAATGAATTTTCCCCAAAGCCATTGTTGCAGGCAATCCTCTCAGATCATTTATTCGGACTCAAATTAAATTAAAAAATTAAAGCAGGGCGGTGACCAGAGGCTCCTGCCGCGATGTGATAAGAGAGCGCTCAGGATTCAAATGAAAGACATTCTCCCTCATATTGTGTATATTTGCATTTTTTGAATCACCCCCCCCCCACACACACCCCCTTCGAGGAAGAAACCAGTTTGGGTATCAATAAGTAGATATAAAGGGGGATTTGGGTCACAGGCTCCTCATGTACAGTGTCTCTCCTCATTTCCCATCAGCCACATCTCAGCTGAGGTGGCTGAAAAGACAAAATGATGAATAACCAAGAGTTAATCCCCCCCCCTTTTCTCTCTTTCTTTAGCCCAGCAGATGTTTTCCTTTTGACCTGCACAAAAGGCCCCTGTTTTTGTTTCCAGGCCTGTCCATTCCTCAAAGGTCACAGGTCGCCCTTGTCTCCGGGAGAAGCTGTCACTGGGAGTCTAAACACTGGGCGGCCATCGGAGCGTAATGAAAACACCGTCACCAAGAGACGGCTGTGCCGACACCTCAGCAGTGCTTTTAACTATAGGCTTGGTCTCCATACGCCGATGTGGTTGAGCGAACACTGCCAACACCCAGAGATAGAATTACGGTGGTTGCCGGGGTGGCCTCGGGGAAATACCGGGCTAGGTGTCAGGGTGGCTGACGGTCGTATTTGTTGCCGGGGAGCCCTTTAACCGCTAGCTCAAAAAGGCTTAAATGCGAACGGAATCGATCGCTTGGCGAATCGGGTTCCTGCCCTTCGCGGAAATCCCACTTGTTTACGAGACCTGTGATTTAAAAAATAATAATAATGACGTTACATAGTAGCTGTAAGGAAATCTACTCGTGAACAAAAGTTCGACTGCAGATTAACGGCGACGGTCAGATTCCATGAGAAGGGCAATGGAAGCTAATTTATTCACGACTTTACGGTTAAATATAATTTAATCATATATTTTTATTGTAATGCACGCGACCATGGTGGGGCAGTGGGTTGGTCAGCAGTTTCGGAGTGGGCTAGTCCAAAAGGATTTAGCGGATTAAGTTTTTAGTCGTGATAGTGGTGAGAGAATCAGTGACGTGTGAGGTCGGACCATCAGACGTCAGCCGTCGCCGTGACCATGAAAGCGGGGGGCAGGGGCGTCACGCGTCCTTTTAGCCACGGCTAGTTAAACATTAGCCGCGCAGCCGCTGCAGCTTAAGCCATCTGACCAAAGACGCATCACTGAGGCGAAGAACACTGAGCAGCATCATGGCGATGACCTTCGTGACCCGATACAGCTGACAGGACTGGTTCGGGATGTAAAAAATGAGAGGTGACAAATATCTAAAATATATTCAAGCAATTAACCTCATCTATCTTATTTCCTCTAAAGTATTTTACCGGCACGCTGCCATTATCTGCACCTGGATGGGGAGTGGGTTTCGATGAGACGCCGCCGGTATTTAAAAACTACAGTGCTGTGGATTTTAACTTCTTGGCAGATACATTTTTTTGCAGGCTTGCGTTTCAGGATTCTCGGGGAGCACTACACCAGTTCAAAGATCATGTCAAGCCCTCCCTCCTCCTGAGGATTCCCTGACAAAGAGCCGAGGAGAACGTGACATGACGGGCGTCTGCTGTCTCAAAAAACATTTCGGCTCCTCTCCCGGTGAATTGACAGGTTGTTTTGATAATTGAAAACCCGGGCATCGCAAATAATCCGAGGAACATCCGGCATCCGGCCGCAGAAAAAGTGCGCGGTTTTAAATGTGATGGTTCGAACAGCGATTGGACCATTGAGACAGGAAGTGACCTATCACTGCCGGATTGTGCCCATTCCCTGATGATACAGCGCAAAATATTAGAGATTAACTGCCATCTGAAAAATTAAAAAAAAACAGAAAAGCAAAAAATGGAAATGTTCAACTGTTTCTTATTTCTATATTTTAATGAGTGTCCCCCCGGTGCAAATTTTGTCATAAAAAAAACAAACATGTTTACTCGTCACTCTGAGGTCCTAAACTCAAATATACGTTAAAATGGAAAAGTATAAATAAAAATGTCTCCATTGATAAAGGAGAACGCTCTGCTTACGCTGCCGTCCGTCCGATGTGTTCGTTTAACTTCAATTGGAAAACACCGAAAGTTTACTCAAAGTTTTTTGCTGATAAATTACCATTAATTGAATATTCCGCTGAATACCTTGCCCAAGCAAACACACACACACACACACACACACACACACACACATAACTTTAATAGGGCCTTAATTTGACAAGTCTAATCTTGCCAAACACAAGAAGTGACAATAAGCAGGCACAGTGGTCTAATTAAAGGGACTTTCATTCAAATTAACACACCCTCCCTCACACACACACACACACACTCACACACACACACACACACACATACACACAACCCTCTGATGACCCATTAGCGGCACAATGGCCAGGACAATGCGTCTCTGTCACACACACACATTATGTTCACCAGGGGGTAAAGCTGGGTTTAGATTTAGGAATGCCATAAAAGTGTTTGCGGGGGGGGGGGGGGGGGGGGGGGCCTTTAAAACCCCGGAAAACGCGG
>CAAKHD010007295.1:7619-18494 GCA_901007705.1 Fistularia tabacaria
CCTCCACCCCCCCACCACAAGCCCCCCCCCCCCCCCCCCCCCCCCCCCCCCCCCCCCCCACCACCACCACCACCTGCACGGCTCTGATTTGTGTCCTTCTGACATCCCTTAGAAATTGTGAACGCTGACTGCAGGCTGGAGGCCATTCACGAGGGGCTGCTGCAGCTTCCCCCGGCTCACTACGAGACCCTACGCTACCTGATGGCTCACCTCAAGAGGTGAGTGCCGGCACGGCGCGGAGTCATGTGACGGCAGCTGGGAGGAGAAGTAGAACAGCTGAGGTGTGGGTGCATCTGCTGATGTTTGGACCTCAGCATGAACACATGATGTGGTCCAACCGTCTGGAACTCCAACCTGGAGCCTTTCATTCCCATCAGGCAGAAACTGTTAGCTTGAACTGAAAGGAGGCCTTGTGTTACAACGTCCTCCTCACAGCCAGAAGGTCCCTGGTTGGATTCCCACACCTCCTGCGTGGAGCCTCCAGGTTCTCCTCGTGTCTGCGTGGGGTTCCTCAGGGTTCTCCGGGTTCCTCCCGCAGTCCAAACACATGCAGGAGCTTCATTGGAGACCCTGCATTGGCCCTGTGTGAATGAGAGGGTGAACGGTTGGCTGTCTCTGCACGCGGCCCTGTGATTGGTCCTGGGTGAACCCCTGCTCTCGGCCAATCACAGCCGGGAGAGGCTCCCGGCTTCCTGCAACCCGGAGTGCAGGATAAGCGGTAGAATAAAGGAATGAATGAATGAATGAATGAGTGAAAACAGCCTGGGACATAAAACAAGCTGAATATTACTCCTGCCTGTCACGGCGTGTGGACGTTTCATTGGTCTTTGCTAAGCTGTTAGCATAAAGTAGCGGCGTTAGCTGTCATCGGTATCTCCACCAGATGGGCAGCAGAGGAGCTGATGGGATGCACTGCTGTTACAGTCTGGCTTTTCAGTGAAAGATCTCCAACGCGGAGACCGATGATTGTAGGGTTGATGCTGGACTTCCTGCTCGTCAGAGCCGAGGTGTTCGGGAAAACCGTTCCCGCTCCTGGATTCTCCGACGCCGTCGGTTTGGAGCCTTTGCACGTTTGAGACGGCCCGCATGCGGCGATGGCCTACTTTCCGGCAAAACACTGCTAAATACTTCATGACCCCAAAAAAGCAAAGCCCCCCGTCAGGCTCCCGCGTCGCTGTCTGAAAGCGCCTCCGCTCTTGTGGCTTTGCAGGGTGACCATGTTCGAGAAGGACAATCTCATGAGCGCCGAGAACCTGGGGATCGTCTTCGGCCCGACGCTCATGCAGGCGCCGGAGCTCAACGCCCTGACGACGCTCAACGACATGAGGCAGCAGAAGCTGGTGGTGCAGCTCATGATCGAGCACGAAGACGTGCTGTTCTGACGGCCGCGGCCCTCGGAGCCCCGACGCGGGACCGTTGTTTACCCTCTCGGAGGAATCTCAAGCCAGCTCCGCCGAGCTCCGCTGGGCGTCCCCGGCCCGGCGAGGAGCTCCTCTCTCGCATGCCCGCCGAACCCCAGGACGGTTTCCGTGTCGACGTCGTAAGTCGGGGGGGGTTCCTTCTCAGGCGAGGTCATCCCTTCTCTAGCGGCGGGAGGTGTCCACCTCAGTGTGGATCATCTCCGCTGGACGCCTGGTGCTGTTGAATCCACCCCCTCCCTCCCCCTTCCTCCCTCTGTCTCCTGTGTGTATATATTGTGGTTTTTACGGGAATGCCGGTTAAAATCCCGACGAGCGGAGTCTTTGCGTTGTCGTTTGAACGGGATCGTGTGCTGATCCGATGACGTCCCTTCATCGCCGTGTCATGAAAAAAAAAAAGACAGAAAAGATCATGAAGCACTTTTTTGGGAACGAAAGCGTAATTTTGTAAAGCTGTTTTATTTTTCCTCCTCTTCCCTCCGTTTCTCCTCTTCTGTCCGGGTGATGCTAACTGTTGGGAATGATGCTCGTCGGTTCCACGTTGAAATACAAGAAGAATGGAGAGTTGGTGGTGGGGAATGAGCACGTCGTCCAGGGTGAGCAAACCACCAACACCAAAATGTACCTTTTTGATGGCTTTGAATCCGCTCGCCAGCAGACATCCCGTAATCGCACCTAGCATGTTTTCTACAGCGGTTGGTTTTAATGTGATTCCAGTGAACACTTTTTACAAATCCGTTCTATTGAGATGTATTTTTGTGATGGTTTGCGTTTGGAAATGTAATTTATCAAATGATTTATTAAAAGGGTGGAAATCTGTCTTCAATTCTGTGGCTTCGTGTTTTTACCCTGCACTTGAACGCACCGCCGCGGTCCACTGATTCGCTGCCATTCGAGGACATGACTTTCCTTGTCGGGTACCTTATCGGCGTCTTTATCTCCAGCGCGATCCATGCTCTTCCTGTATGGCCTGCAGGTGCATTGAGGTTTCAATCCCAGATTCTCCGCCAGCTGTTCAGAGGAGCAGGAATCAAAACTACCTCTGCTTTATCTACCCTTACTTCCTCCGTGACACATTAACCGTGGAAATGTTGGAGTCGGACTCTGCGCCGCCTCTTGCGTCTCCATGACGGGCTCTATTTTGTGCGGCGCCTGCGGATTAACCTCCCAAATCCAGCAGATGGTATGACGGCCTCCTGCAGCAGAAGTATGCATCAGAGGTCACTGTGCTACTCAGTTAGTGACGTCTTTCACCTCTGACACCTGGGGTGCATTTTCAGATGCTACGAGATGCTATGAAAGTACTAGTGTCCCAGCAGCCAGTGTGCTTTAACTGGAGGGAGGCATCGAAAAACGTCCTCCCCCGAGTGTCTCTACGCAGATTCCTTCTTGCGTGTTCAACGGTTCTGGAGAATTCAGGTTGTTCTTCAACCTAACAGTTACGCAACAGTTGTTTTTTTATGTAACTTCTCAGAAATGAGAGGATAATCATGCACCGTGCACTTCCTGACTTCCTTGTTCAATGATCTGCTGAGATCCGCCCTGATTGCGCTGGCATTCACGCGTCTGCAACCTTTATCAAGACGGAAGCGGAGCACAAAGGTTGTCTGCGTTCGTCTGAACGGCGTCTGCAGACGGCCGCTCAGACGTTTCGCTGAACCAGAAGCCTGCCAAACTTTGATTTGTGCGTTGTAAATAATGCAGCGGGCGAGGCTGACAGATATCCCACATTTCAATCTTCTTTCATCTTTCAAACCCTTCAGCGTCTGCTGCAGAGTGTGTGTGTGTGTGTGTGTGTGTGTGTGTGTGTGTGACACACTTATTGCTCTGCCACAGTCGTGCTTTATAGGTTGATCTTTATTTCCGATGCTGGTGTTCTTCAGTCCTGAGATTTACGAGTGGGTCTGGACCGGCTTCCCGTCCTATCACGCAGAACCAGAGGGCTGCTCTCTGCGCTCACGCTGATAAGTGTCCCGGTCTAAAGGTCACAGCGGGCGAGGAGCTTCCTCCCCTCAAAAATGTCAAGTACATTCAAAAATATCTCCCTTTCAGGATTCGGGTGAAATTGGTTCTGTTTTATGGAGCATTTGGCTTTCGATGCTCTTCACAGATACCAGCTATTCATCCGCTGTGAAACATGAAGGGAATGAATTAAATGTAGCCATCCGTGCAGAATGGACATGTGGCCATATTAGGCTGTTCATCACTGGAAGAATGTTCTGAGCTTTCCTCGTGGCTGGCTCTCCAGGATCTCCATGTGTACGTGATGGTGCTCTTCTTCTGGTCATCTCAGAGGCCAGGGGCACTCAGGACCACTAAGTCTGGTGCGATAGTGCCACCCGGTGGCCGATTACAACAAGTACACCATCTAAATTTCACGACACTGAATTCCAGTGCACAGAAAGTCCATCTCATATTATTCTTTTTTTTAATAAAAACAAATCAGATGTCACTGATTCGGCTGGAACGCAATCTTCCAAATACAGCCTTTTAAATCAAACCGCGGCGACTCTGTCAGTGCATGGAGATATAAATACTGCATGATGCATTTTGATATCATGACATGGAGGCGCAGAAGTCGACGTTGTTCAGAAGTAACAGGCGTGAAATGTAACAATGACCGGGAAATACTTCTCAGGTTTTCGCGCTGACGTGGAACGACGGGCCAAAAAACAGGGAATGAATCAGTCCTTTAAAGTTCGTCGTGTTGATAGGTGAATTCCCTGGTTGATATGAAACCGTCTTCGTCTTCATCCTCATTTTTAAAGATGTCCTCAACCATCACCTCGTGGTGTGTGTCATTGGGCGAGTACCCGTGTTTCTGGAATTCCTTCTTCAAGTACTCCCTCACCTGTGGTGCAAGTGAAACAGTCATGACACGTTCACGGCACCGAGTCGTTCACATTTGCATACAAAAAGTTCTGGTGAGGAAAAGCAAGACGATGACACACCTCCTCCCTGGAGAGCTTCCAGTCGTCGTTGAGATCCATCTCCCGGAAGGACTCGTGGGATCTGGGACCATTCCGGATGTCGATGAGCTCGATGTCAAACGTGAGGGTGCTACCCGGAGGGATCTTGCCTGTGAACACGCAGGTGATGAATGCAACGGTTCACAGGGGCCACAAACCCTTTTATTGTTGAACAAATACGGAAAAGTACCTTTTCCCTCCTTCCCATAAGCCAGACCTGGGGGGATAGTGAGTTTCCTACGTTCTCCTGAGCACATATTCTGCAGACCCTTGTCCCAGCCCTTGATCACCTCTCGGATTCCCAGCGTGAACCATACAGGATTTTTATCCCCCTGTTCTCGGCTGCAAGACACCAAAACACAAAGTCACTTCTGACGAAAACCTGCTGCAGCAGCACAGAGCACAAGAAGCCCATTAGCTGGGAAAGGATGGGCGCAGCTGACTTTGTCGTGTCTGCCCAACTTTCACAACGTTTTTGCAGGACAAAAAAAACATTTTACCTGGAATGAAACAAAGTGCCATCGCTCTCCAGGAATCCCTTGTAATGGACAAGAAGCATGTCTCCATACTTTGACTTGCGGTAGCACACAAGGGGTTTATGAATCACTTCTATTTTGACTTCTGGCTCAGGCAGTTTGCCTCCGCTGGTGAAAACAAACAGCGAGGAAACGATGGAATACATAGTAAAAAGGATCATTTTGAAAGGCACCCGCTCGTTTCCTCTGTAAAAAAAAACAAAAACAAAGAAGAGGATATTTAAACCATTTTCTAAAGAAGTCTTTGACATAAATACATGCCAGCTTTGGCATCTACGTGGCAGGCAGCCTCAGCAATGAACGCAACCACAGTTGCGCTAGCCGCCCTCCCCCTCCTCCGATTGGCTACATTGGCTTAAGTCCCGCCTTAACGTCTCTATTCTCTCACCTCATTGGTGTTTCCACGCGCTGTCACTCACAATCGCCCACAGTCACAGCACGTAAATCCTGAGCCGCTGCTTAAGGAACTCCACAGAGCTCGGATTCACGAAAAAGTTAACGCACTTTTCCCTGCGTGGGGTGGACCCGGAGCCGCACTCCCTACTCCGAATCCGAATAGATCGTTCGTGGGACCGATGGAGTCGCCGGAGTCAGCTGTGCTCCCTATCTTGCCATCATAAACAAGTAATGAATGGCAAAAGACTCACTTAAACCATGGAGGGAATTTTATATAAGTGGACAAATTACATCAGCGGTGAGTTCTTCCCGCCTCGCTTATTTATGTCTGTCCTAGCCCACGTAGTGACGGTAGCTAGCTAGCTCTTGTAGCGTACTTGTTTTGGGGGGTATCGTTGATAGGGAACGGCGAAGCTAACGTTAGCTCGCAGCGGCTCCGATCCGCCGGATCGCCGCTGGAAAAACCGGCTTCTTATTTCTCTTCTGGCCGGGAATGTCACGCAAAGTGGACGCGGTTTTAAATCGTCAATGCGTGACGGTTCGCTAATTCTGGCAACGCAAGTTAGTTCCTGCCATCTGTCATTTTAATCTGACTTAACAACAGTTTAATTCTTGCTAACCATGGCGCAAGGCTGGACTGCCGCCCACGGAACTAATGTAAATTGCTAATTGCGTCCGACTAATTCCTGGTATTCTAAAGTCGTTGAGAAATGGTTTACGTTTTGAAATGTCATCTCAGGGTGGCAGCCACGCTGGTTTGTGCTGGACGGAGGAACTTTGTCCTACTATGACTCTCAAGAGGATGCCTGGAAAGGGTGCAAGGGCAGCATTAAAATCTCCGTGTGTGAAATCCAAGGTCGGTGCGAACCAGCTCGTCCTGCCTGCGGCTCCTCCGTGGGCTGAGAGGACAGTGTTGACGATACTAACAAACCTGTCGCCCTGCCTTTCAGTCCATTCCTCTGACACGACCCGGGTGGACCTGACCATCCCCGGGGAGCAGTACTTTTACCTCCGAGCCATCAACGCAGCAGAGAGACAGAAGTGGCTTGTGGCACTGGGGACGGCCAAAGCCTGCCTCACAGATAACCGGACAAAGAGAGAGAAGGGTAACTAGAATACGGGGACACGGACGCTCGGCGGCTTCCCGAGGTGGAGCGTCATTGTTTGTCCGTGTGAACGACTGTTGCAGAACTCCAGGAGAACACGGAGGCACTGAGGACCAAGATGTCCGAGCTGCGATTGTATTGCGACCTTCTCCTCCAGCAAGTAAACAGAATCAAGGACAACGACGATGTGGCAGACGCAGCCGAGGTAAGGTTGGGTTTCGTTCGAGCCCGCGAAACAGGAGAGGCCGCCGTTGACCACGTGAAACGAGTCTCCTCGGCACCGAGTGCTCCATAAGTCGCACCCTGAGCACTTCCCTTTAGTGTCCTGAGCTTTTTTCGGGTCGTCAAATTGATCTATCTGAACCCAATGAGTTGTGGGGGCCACCAGAGTGTGAGGGTGACAGTCCTCCCCTCAAACCCTGCTTTAACGGCCAGACAAAGCATCACATCCTTTTTTGCCCCGAATTTGGATTTGTTTGCTATCATTTTCAAAGTACAAACATTGACTAAAACCTCACCTCCCACAATAACCTCACCGTTGCGGCTCAGTGTGAGAGCTCAGACCGTTGGTGCTGCCATAAATCTCATGGGGACGTAGGAGATAAATACCTTCGGTAAAAATCACAATCCCTTTTTCCCCTGAAAAGAATCGCCTTTTCTGAGCTGGAGAATTTGGGCAGCGAAGTAAGAATACGATGAAAGTATCACCTGAAAACTTTACTCGTGTGAACAGGGTGACTTGATTCAAGTCAGTGATTGATCACGACAGATGCTAAGCTAGCGTCCGGGTGACTTGTGTTGTGTGTGTGTTTGCCTCAGAGAACCCTCTTTGAACATTAAGATACATGAGAACTGGGAAATGCAGCTCTGACATTTCCTGTCCGCCAGCAAATCAGATTGATCACAAGAAGAAAATGGCAGATGAAGAGTGTTGCGTGTGCCCTTCTCAGACAGGCCTGGACACGGGAAACATGGTGAAGTCCACGTGCACCACCTTCCTGAAGACCTTGGAGGAATGCATGCAAATAGCCAATCGTACCTTCACCACGGACACGGGCACGCAAAGCCCGCCGGGGTCTCCTCCGGTCGCCGCCATTAAACCTCAGAAGGTAATCTTATCTCTGTAACGGCGTTGTGATGGAGATGTGCTCATCATCTGGTGCAGTCAGCCCTGCACTGTCCTTCAAAGTGATCCCTGCTATCTTTCCACCCCTGCAGGTCAAGCCTGTCATTCAGCTGAATCAGAATCCTGGAGAAAAGTAGGTAGATCTTGCTGTCAGGACAGAAATGTCTCATGTTTCTCTTGCTGTTTCTCACCGACTCCTTTTTGAGCTCCCACTTGGACTCAGTGGAGTCGGACAGATTCAGAATATCAGTCCTGGCGAAAGGGTTAGGAATGCATTGTTCACGATTCCCCTCCGGCGAGGTCACGTGCGATATTTAGACGTAACGCCATACTAAATTGAACATCCGTCCCCCGTGACATATTGGATACATTTCCCGTTCCAGATGGCAGGATTCGTCTGAAACCTCAGCAGAAGTGATCGCGCACGACAGCCAGAGCCGTGAGTGTGGAGCGGAAGAACCAGATGAACCGGACGGACCGGAGCCGGAGCTCTCCTCTGCAGGCACATCAGGTCAGTCTGGTTCCTGACACCGCTTCACATTCTGCCGCCGCTGCCCGGACCCAGAAGCATTATCGCGTCCTGTAAAGGAGGGAGGCCGGCCCACGGCAGACCGTGATGGATTCCCATTTACATCACTGCCTTTTTCAGTTTCCTGTCAGAAACCCGGCCGACACGTGGCTGCAGATGCTGCTGTTCATGTTTAAAGCAGTCCAGTGGTTCTTAGGCACATTCATAATGGAGGGGAAGAGGTTGTCACAAGTTTAGAGCTTTGAAAAGCAGGCTATTCCACAGAGAATTCTCTCTCAGTGAATATGACTCACATCTTGTCAGCTGCTGTTTCAAGGTCCTGCTAAACATTTCATCGGAGAAAGTTCTGATAAAGTTCTGTATCTGCATCTCCTTCTGTCTCCAAGGCTGCTTGGGCGTTTATCCAGAGGGTTGTAGATTTGGACAGCAACGTCAGGACGCTCTCTGACGTCTGTTCTTCTACGTTTCAACCACAACGTTTGAACGCTGCTGTCCAAACACAATGTTCTCCACCTTATCTCCTTGAAGACACAACAAAATCAGTGTGAATGTTTTCTTTCGTCCTCGAGACAGTGCTTCTTGTACCTTTGTTTGCATGTGATAAGTTTGTAGAAAGAAGATGGGTGGTGTGACGTTACACTTGTGCCTCCGGCGAGGATTCTACGTGAGTGAGGACGGCGAAGCCTCCCAGATACACGGCGCTCAGCCGCAGACTAACCCTCATCTTCTTCTCCAACCGGGAGGGAAGCATGCAGAGACGTGGAAATGGCCGGCACCTTCAACATCGATACACTGTCGGGAAATATTTGATCTTACCGGGGTTTGGTCACACCTGAAAGCAGCGCTGGCCTCCTGTCCGCCGGGAGACCTTCGGCCCTCGGAGGTCAGCGTGGTTTGGTCATCTACCGCCGGTCCAAGAAAGTCATTCTCCTCCTCGCCGTCTGTCCTTGCAGCGAATGGCAGCAGCTCGGCCCAGGAGGAGCCCGCGGATCCGTCTCCAGACGTCACCCAGAACACCTCCGCCGCCGAGGCCCCGGAGGCCGGCGAGGCCAGCGACACGCAGGAGACCGTAGAAGCCCAGGAGGACAACGTGGACCAAAGTCTGGAGCAGGAGAACAAAGAGGTGGACGGCGTCCAGCCCGAGAGCCGGCAGGAAGCCGTTCCGGACCAAGAAGAGCCTCAGGGCCAAGCGGAGATATTCAGGGATTCGGCCGAGCCGGAGGACGGCGAGCAGGTGGAAACCTTCTTCAGCACGATGAGCCACAGGTATGACAGCGCCACTCAGGAGGGTCACATCCTTTAGGGCCTCCTCGGTGCTTCCGGCCTCAGCAGTAAAGTGTTGGACGGTCAATGAGGCGCGTCATGTGTTGTACTTGAACTCTGTGAAAGTGTGATGACCTGTAACCGTGTTGCACAGTAGGAACGCCCGAGCACACTGGAGTGTCAAGATGAGTGTTTTATATCCGTGTGTTCTCTCTTGGTCACATGTCACAGAGAGGCCCCCGCCCCATATTTGGGTTTGTAAAGCTCTTTTTTTTTTCTCAACCTTTCACTCTGTATGTTGGAAGTGGTTTGTTTGATTATTTCTTTTAGAGTGTTTCCGAACAAAACTAGTGCAGAGTTCCCACAAATCCTGGAGAAACCCTGGAAATGCATTTTCCAATCACGGAAAATCAGGAGAGGAAGCAATTGTCTTTGGCGACTCCCCGCCGCTCTCCTCCACCCACAACTCCCACCCGAACCCACCCGCTTGTGTTCATCTTCTACATTTAGTCGGCGGTCCTCAAAACCAGAGCTGTAATTCGTTTGCCAGCGTCTCATTTTTTCCCTCGTTTAACATTTACGTTTCCTCCTCCGTGAAGCCAAATTGCAGTCATGGCAGAAAGGTAGGGTGATTCGGCCCACGGGCAGCGCGGGTTGGAGGCCGGTCATCCGGGTGAACGTTGGGAGGCAGAGAGCCGGCGGGAGCCTCAGCTGAGAGCCAGCAAAGACGCGCACCCAGTTCAGGCAGGGAGGCTCCGGGGCTCCCCGGCCTCTCCGGGCACGGAGCTGCATGACACCTGGTGTGAACCTCCTCTCTGCTGTATCCTCGTCTCCTCCCTCACTGCTCCTTTCTGTTTGTTGGTTTGCTTTGATTCAATAAAACTTGAAGACGTCCCTGATCTAACATGCTGTATTCTCCTGTTTGCATCGGTTTCACTTTTTCTTTGGTTTTCTTCCTTTTATTTTTTTTAGATTTAGTGATTTAAGACTGGACGACGACAATGGTATCCCCACACAAGAGTTTTTGGACTCATGCTATGCAATAGTGCCTGTCTTAGGTAGGCCAGTTGGTTTCCACCTCTCCTCGCCTCCGTCCGCTCCGTCCTCATTCCTCTCCTCATTCAACCCGATCCGGAAAACATAAAATACTCCTTAAACTTCATCTCTGCACCTTCCGTCAGGTGTTTATTCATTTTCTTCCTTTCATTCCTGCACTCTCGTCCTCCTCTGCCTGTGTCTCTTGTTCCGAAATGCTTCTTAAAGCTCTGGTGACGAGGCCTCTACACCAACCGTGTGTGCGTGTGTGTGTGTGTGTGTGTGTGTGTGTGTGTGTGTGTGTGTGTGTGTGTGTGTGTGTGTGTGTGTGTGTGTGTGTGTGTGTGTGTGTGTGTGTGTGTGTGTGAGAGAGAGAGAGAGTTAGTGTGTGTGTGTGTGTGTGAGAGAGAGAGAGAGTGAGTGTGTGTGTGTGTGTGAGAGAGAGAGAGAGAGTGAGAGAGTGTGTGTGTGAGAGAGAGAGAGAGAGTGAGTGTGTG